>JAAMPD010000047.1:0-113157 GCA_025266255.1 Trissolcus basalis
TATAAAGATAAAAGTTTCATTATTTATTCAAATATTTTTTCCAAGTTTTATTTAGCTTCTTGTATTAAATATCAGTTAAAAAATTCGGAAGACATATAGGTTAAAAGTTCTGGAGATTTGCCCATATATATCGTCGAAACCATTTTTCATATCGTCCAACCATTTCGCAGTGAGCAAAAAGTGTAATTGATTTCATTTCAATGTTTTTTTTTCATTGTTTATTTTGGTTTTATATTCAAAATCATGTAATAAGTTTACATTAAATTACAATGGTGCGTACTTTGTGGTCATTGATTTTTTGTCAAATTCATCATAAAATAATTTTTTCAAAAAAAAAATTGATGTATTTATACCAAACATAAAAGCCAATGCAAGTTCATTTCAAGGCCGAGAAGTTTCGTCTAAAAGCTACCGATAAGATTGAACTTTCGTTTTTCTTCGCAACTGCTTCTGGGCATGAATATTTCATACGACGCGAATCGCGTACAAAAGAATTTGACACTTTTCGTTCGCGAATTATGACTGTGCCGTCGAACAACTGACAAACGGTCAAACGTATATGGTCGTGATTTCAGTAACCGCTGTAGTTCAAAGGCCGCTGAAGAAAATAGGGTATCTGCACTGATGAAGATAAGCCGCGTGTTCAGATTGCATTAACCGGCAGAGAACACGCGCCGTCGCGACTGTTTCCTACTTTCGGACAAAGAACCGAATTAGTCACAACGTAAATTGTGAAATTAAATTCAAAAAAACAAACACCCGACAAATTATTTTGTTTTTACAAAAATTCTATTCTTTTCAGTCTTTCATCTTCTAACCAAAATTTGTTAATTTCTATAAAAAAATATTCGATGGTTTTAAAAACATTCACGTAAATTAATTTGTTGTAAAAAAAATAATAAAACTGATTACTGATTGATTCATTTTACATCTATGCATAACTCTCAATCTAAAGTGGTTCTACTTTTTTTTATCAACAGTCAAAGACTCTCTTGATGGTACGTGTTATAACCCCTAGTTTGAATTGATCCTCAAAAAACATCAGGAATTCAACGGGGCTTTTGTCCTGTGTGTACAAACAAATAGACACCACACGAATTATAATAATTGATACAAAAGGGTTTGTGTTAAAAATTTCGTCGGTATCACCTGAAAGTCCGGGTGGGCGAGGGAACGAGTGCAAAGGAATCACCTTGGACCAACCAATCGGACGGCGAATAGCGATTTCTACCGCTATAATAAGAAACTCCCCACTCTGATAGCCGATGGAACAGCTTGCCGGTTACGTCTGCCGGTTACACGTGCACCCAAGACAGAGCGAACTTATCATCCTCCCCTTTTGATGCCGTCCCCTCGTAGACTTCCGTCCCAGTGCTCCCTCGTCCAAGTATTAGCACTACGAATGAATTAGGAGTAAAGAGGAAGAGGGGGTGGTCGTTTTGCGGTCCGTATTGAACGATGATGAAACATTGAAAATGATCTCAGTTAGTACCGCAAATAGTTGAATCAATAGCTAACAGAATACACTGTATTATTCACGAACATCACTGTTCTTTGGAGACAAACATTATGCTTGTGTCAGATGATGATAATAATAACAATCAGGTCTTATGTAGAAATTGCTAATGATATGACAAAATGAAAATAAACAGTTAAAACAACTTACTTCATTTTGGATCGTTGTTGACAGTTGGAGGTAGTTATTATTAATTTAAATGAGTAATTGAATCATGAAAAATTAATGGATAAGTTTATCCGATATCATATTAAAATTTCAATCCGGTGGAGTACATACATACTTTGGTAATGAAAAATCCACATTCAACATGTTGGTAAAAAATTGTATTTAAACATATAAATTAGAACCAAAATTGATATTTTGATGATCATTTGTTAAATGCGTAATGAATTGTAATTTAAATGTGAAATTTGTACGATGTATGAATTGTGAATATGAATATAAAATGCAAGAAAATTGATACCTGAAATTTAAATCGCAAATAACATTATGGTCGATAATTTTTCAAAGCTGAAACACAACATATCATTGGTTAAGATTTTTGTCAATTTGAAAAATGAAGTTACGTCAAAAATTGAACCGAAGTATACATATTATAGTGATTGATCAAAACTTAATATTGATTCGTGAAACAATGAATTGATAAAATCACGGTATAATAGATTCGCGATAACCTACATTGAGGCTGAATAAACACGGACCTTTCATTTTTCATACCTTTGACTTGATTAACAATGGAGAAACACTTTTCCTTTGTGAGGCACTTGAGACAAGACAGAAACGTGGTTAACATATGTGATTTTAAGCCAAAGCCCGTTCTTAGGTTCCTTGTTGGGATCTGTCGTACATTCTCACCACGAGAGGGGGTAGACAGGGCACACACTTGCACTAGCTGTATCCTATGTCTGGTCGTTGTAAGATCGCACACGCGTGAAATCGGATCCGACCAAGATTCTCAGTTCCATGCTCGGGGCCCATTTTATTGCTGCTTATGGAATTCTCAACATCGTCACCTCTCCGAAGTGTTTTTGACTGATGATTGGTGCCTGAAAGAATGCCATTGTATAGGTTGAAAGTAAAACTAACCTCTAAGGTGTTTCTTTGTCAATTGTTTGAGTTGTAAAATTATAAATATAAAAAAAGTATAAATATGAAAATATAATATTCCTGAATTTGTTTGTTTTGTTATTTTTCAATAAAATATCAATAAATCCGTGTAAATTAATTGATACAGATTTTACCGCAGCTTTTAAAGTGACAAAAAAATGTAAACATGACAGAAATCACAAATTTTGAAATATACCGAAAAAATGTTCTGATAAATTGAAATTCTCAAAAACAATTTGTGTATATTTGACACTGGGAAAATGTATATTGATTTTGTTTCAATCGAAACAATATTTATTAATTACTTCGTAGCTAAGAAGAAATATACTAGCTTTTATTTTCTTCTAACACTGGTACTGTACTTCTGTATGATCGCAATTGGAATGGAATAGGCCTATATTTACAATCTGTTATTTGCATAAAAAAATTAATATAATGAACTGTTTGAAAAAACAATAATATCTCACTGAAAAACATCCCTTTTTTATCTTATCATTTTACAGAAAAAAGTAACATATTTCTCGATCCAAATAAAACAAGTTTTTAGTGAAAACTTATATAATAAGATGAAAAGTTTGTTCAGTGCTCTAACGTTCGACAACATTTCTTTATAATAATAAAAATTTACATTTTCGCAAATCACGCTCGAATACCCAACTTCTCGAAATTTAACACTAATCTCGCATCAAATAACATTATCGACCATCATCACGAATTACTTAAAAGACGAAATCGATATCATTCATCTCAAGAGAAACTTCTGATTCCAATGTTCCTTCTGAAACATCTCAACTACACTCGAGCTCATTTTTGCTCTAACACAAACTGCAGCGAACATCGCCGAAAACGGTTGCTCGGCTTCTTATCTCCGGGCAGCCCTATGTGCGCCAAAAAAATCCCACAAGGGAGCGGATAGTCGCAGAAGGGAAATAAAAAAATCCTTCGCAGAATGTGTCTCTGTCCTAGAAATGTATATCGCCAAGTTGAGCGTCACTAGAGATCTCTAGAAGGCGAGTGGTCGTTGCTTCAGGGCGGAAGAAAACGAAGAAGTAGAAGTATAAAGTAAAGGCGAAGAAGAAGTGGCTGGATGGGGGGCAAAAGAAGAGCACGAAGAGCCGGGCGGGGATTGCGTCGCGGCGATCGGGACGAGGGTGCGAGAGGAGAGGTTGAGGAAGAGCGGAATACTCCCGGAGCGCCCACACTGGACTTGGATTTTTTGCAAGGGAGTTAGTGGGAGGGGAAGGAGGGTCAGTCGGTGGGGTTGGCAGTGCTGATGGAACGGTGAGCCGAGCGACGCGGGAGGGGGCGCTTGCGACAGAGATCTATAGGGGTGCCGGCAAAAGGATAGGGGGCCACCGCCCAAGGCTTCCGAAGCAGGGGTGCCTAATGCCGAGTGGACTTTGTTCAATCTCGAGATGACACACGACGTTGGTAGAGTCGCACGTAAATCCCACACACACAGCAACATTTTGGAAAACAGCAGGCGGACACCGACACGGCCAGGCGCTAAGCCTGTGTGCATTCTTCATACCGTTAGGTGTTACGGGTACGTAAGGCGATTTGCGCCGGCGAGGTGATGTAACTAATTTCGAGTTGACCGGCGAGCGAAAGCTTCCGAGCGGCGTTCCAAGGCGTCGCAAGTTTTTGCCGGCCGAAACTGAATTGTTTATGGCCGCGATGCAATTGCAAGCGAAACTGCCGTCTTTTATTTATGGATCGCGCGGAAAAATTCTGACATTGTGTCGCTGTACGGGGGCAAAATAACGATCCGCAGGGTTCCGTGAAAAACACGTGACTCATGTATGAATTTTAGATCGCCCCACTTGTATTCCGCGCACGAAACCTCTCGAGCCTATAAAAAACGCTGAGACTCTTCCTTCTTTCACGACCCGCTTTTTATTTCGTCCTTTTATTTTGTTTTGATTCCGTCATTTGGATACCACTAATGTAACATCAATTTTATGCGTGTTTCATCGGTCAATCAATTTTGTCGTTTCCAACCAAGTGTAGGAAATCGCGATTCATTTCACTGTGTGTCAATTCGATTGTTTTACGTCGCGCAAAATAGTTTTTCTTTTTTTTCTGATGTTCTAGTGGTCTTTTTTGTTGTTTTAAGTTTGGGGCTGTTGTTTTACAAAACTGAATACGAATTCGTTAAATAAAGCTGCGTGCTAATGTTGTTTTAATTAAAATAGGCCCGTCTATATTTTTATTGCGAATTACATCTATTTGAATTTCAGATCAGGAAATCAATACGAACGACAAATATATCGAACTTTTTTTTCCATGTTTTTAAGATTATTAAATCTTGCATCGTATGAATCTTCAAATTTTTCTGTACGCGTATTCAAATATATCGAACATTTAGAATTTTAATTTGGACATTGATATTTTGATTTCATAAACTTGGATATTCGGTGTAATCACGTTATCACGCTTATTTTTTACGTTTATGAAATTGAAATATCAACATCGAAATGAATGTTTTTGAAATTTGATCCGAAGTAATTCAAAAACACAAAAAGCGTACACTTGCCTGATGATTATTACCGGAAGCCACAGGTATATAGTTACACTGAATGTAAAACGTGAATTCGAAGACATCAAAATGTACGAACAATTAAATCGCACAATAAATGAGCATGCAAAGGAATAAGAGAACTCAATTTTCAAAAATGTTTTCAAATCAAATATGTAATTCAACTGATGTTAATTTTTTGAAACGTTTTCAACAAAAGAGCATACAAATATGAAAACAACATTATTCATCTGCCGGCAGAGTGAAAGATGTTATTAATTTTTATTGTTTCTATCTAACGAGAGTCATTGTAACCGCTATACATTGCGATAAATTTTCCCCGGTCATGTTTTTTTCCAGACTTCACCTGATGTTTGTTCGCCTGGTTTCTGCGCATTTCTGTGATTCTATGCAATCAATACTCAAAAATTGAACAAATAAAAATGTTACAAATCAAAGAAATTATTCCTCCTCGGAAATTACAAATCAGTTTTTTTGTATTAGAAAGTAACAACCACAACCGTCACTTATCGAATTCAGTCCCGACAAAACATTTATCGGTTGCAAAACTCGTCGAAGAAAAACATCGAAAAAAAAAGAAACGATAATTAAACGAAGCCGGAGCACGAGTTTATTTTTCTCTCATTTATGATGTAATTGTGTTTTCGTAGCCTGCTTGCTTCGTATACGCTGTCTCCGCCACTTCTCTGTAACGTTCACCTTAACGCATTAATTGTTTCGTATCTTATCTTTTTGTTTTGCGCAAGAAATGTTCTCGTGCAATCGCATTGACTCCATGTGAATATTTCAGTTCGAAAATCATTCGACGTATTCGCTCGAGAGAGACAAAAAAAGAAACGGGTAAAATAACTTTTTCAAGCATCGCATGACATTTCTAAGAACGTGTAATTTCCCAGAGGTCCGCGAGACCTCGAAAAGCATTGGGGTCATCGGGAACCTTGCATCCACATACATTTTCATGAGCTAACCAACGTCAGGGAAAGTGTCGAAAATAATCTTCCGCGCCCGGGAAGAGTCAACGTCGTTAGAATTTGTCGAATAATTTGCGAAAAAAGTTGTGGAACGTGCTGTTTGCCCCCATCTCCATGTGAAAACAAAAATTTCAATAACAAATTTTTTCAACAGGATAATTTGTGGGAAAGACGTGGCTGGCACCGGGAAAGGGCGAGCTGCTCGTAAACAATGGAGCGTACGAAAAGTCTGCAATGCATTTTCGTTTCTTTTTGCATCGGCCGATCGGCTTTTTACTATCCGGCATAGGAGGACCTGTGGTGCGTGAGGCGGTCAGCGAAGGCCTGCGGCGGATTCCCATGTAAATTGTAGCCTTGCATTATCACGAAGGAGCCCAAGTGCGCTCGACATTCTGCTTAGCTCGTAACTCGCGTTGCACCGAGAGCTGGCAAGTACACACATACGACTGAGAACGTAACTAGGAGCGGTATCAGGTCGCCCGATGTTGATACCTTGAGGGTGCCACGTTCCCGTCTTCTCGAGACTGACGAGACTTATAAACCAAGACACCCCCCTCCCCAGGGAACTCGTTTGAATTTGACTGCACAGGCAATTTCACATTTTTTTGCCAAATTTCTCGACAAAATTGTTACTTTGAAAAGAAAAAGTCAAAAAAACTTTTTTCACTGACACGTTCTATCAGTACCGAATGTTTGAGTAATAAGTTTGAATAAAAAAAAAAATAATAATAATAAATAAGTAAAATAAAATAAAATGAAATAAAAAAAGAATGTATGCAAAGTTGAAGTAACACACGTTGTCAAATTATTCTCATGTTAAATCCTTTGAAACAAACTCGGGGAAATTCTGCAGTTTGAGACTATTACTACGGAGTTTAGCAGAGATTAATACTTAAGGTTGGATTAAAGACACAGGTAACCCGAGCAAATACGAAAATCTTGGCAGTATTCATTTATGGACTGATGTTTAAATTTCGTCGGGGATAATAAAATATGCATGAGCCATAATTCGTTGTTACAGGGAGCGTCGTGAAAAAGTATTATCCGATTTAGCTGGTGTAAGATTTGAACAATTTTGAGCTCTTTGTTAAAGTTGGCTCTTAACATTCCAGATTTTTTTTGTTGTCGGAGCAAAAATGTAATTATCACGCGCGAAATAAATAACGCGTAGCGATGTTCAGTGAGTCGCGGACGAGCGCTCGTATACATCTGAATGAAAACAAACTTGTCTAAGATTAAAACAAAAGGTCAGCCGTCTGTACACTGGGTATTAATTTAAATTCAATTTTCACAATTCAATTTGCACAAAGCTATAGATCAGATCTTACGAAATATGTATGCCCCGATGTGTATATCGATCACGGGAGCCTTGATTCGATTGAAGCATTGATCTGATACGCGGGATAAGCATCAACCCGCTGCCATTAATTAGCACGACTCATCAGCGACGGAAAATCGAAGCCCTAAACCTATTTCCCTAATGAAAGCTCCTCGACACATAATCAACGTTTATTCGGGGGAAAGGGCGCGCAGTTGGCCGGGCTCGGGTAGCGTTCGAGCAAACTTCGCATCTTCTTGGGCGTCGAAAAGTTTTCATAATCATGAAGCCGACATCTGAAATGCGAGTGGAAAACAGCGCTGGCAGCAAAACATGCCAAACTCTGCTCCTCCGCGGCGCGCACACCTCGCCGAGTCAAAAGCGGAAGGCATCCCGGTTGAAAGAGAGCCTCGGCAATCTTTTATCTAGTTTCTTCTAGCGAGCGTGAGTGCAGGAGAACAGGAGAGCTCCTTCGGACACGGAGCAGTACCTTGGCCCCTCGCCACTCGTTTCCCGGTTGTGTGTTCTCGTACCCTTGCGTCCCCTTTCCCCCCGGACCATCGGTTGCCCACCCGTCGGCCCCTCGGCGTTCTGACGGTGACAGACCCTACCTTACCGCCGCCGATGCGCTGTCGGGCTCCAACGGTGGCGAGGAAGGGGAGGAGGCGAGAATCTGCCCCCCTCGTCCCCCGCCCCCGCCGGCTAGAGGGCAAGGAGGACGTGCACGGGTGAGCGACGGGAGGGTTGTCGAGGCCTGTGGCGCGAGGGAGGAAGTGCGAGGGAAAGGGGGCAAGCCAGAGCTGGGGGGGTCGGAGGGGAGGGCACGGCCGCGAGGTGGGGGGGTCGCCGTCGCGTCGCCAGTCGCCAGTTTGCCGTGAGCGCTCTTAACGCGAGGACACACTGTACGCAGCCTCGCCAGACTCTGCTCATCCAATCGCGAACTCCACGATCGATCTCTGAAAAAGATCTGCCAACCGACCGGATCCGCAGCCCCGGGTCCAACAGACAACTCAAACTGCACAGCCGACGTGTGTCAAACGTCAGTGAACTATTTTTTCGGTTGGTGACAAGTTTGGAGGAGCGAACGCGGCAAATTTGTTGAAAAACTCTACCGCGCACTGATCGCGACCGCGACCGTGCCATGTGTTAAAAGCCGTCGTGCTTGTTTTGCTCGCGGTTTTGTTTTGCTTGCGCGCGATTGGCTGCGTTGAGAGAACGCCGAGACCGAGAAGCGGAGCGAGGATTTTCCGCTCGACGTGTGAGTGAGGACAGGCCTGAATATGTCCGCGAAGCGAAAGGCCACTGCCATCATGCAACACCACAAGGTGAGTCCCAAGTCTTGCCACTTTTCTCGCGGCGGATTCGCCTCGTTACGCGCCGATTCAACGCGCCCAGTCCGCGATTCCTCGGCCATTGCGACATTTACCGGTCAGTTGTCCTCGTTACCATCGCGCTCCCCGGCCCGGATTAGAATTCCTTTTTCCCAGCTCTTTTTTCGCACCGCAAAGTCATTTGAATCGAGGCCTCGCGGACGTTTTGCGAAATGTTTTGCAAATTTAGTAGAACGCTCGCGGGTAGCAAACAATTTTGGTTGTTGGTTGTGTTCTGCTTCAATGAAAGATGAATTTCGAATGGGGTTAATAATTGCATTCGTTTGTCACGGCTGCCAGAATGAATTGGCGAGCCACGCTGATTCACTGATGCACGCGGATTTCGTATCGCTCTGACGAACAATGCGCTCGCACTTTTTTTTTTTTTTTTCATTATTATTATTTCCCTCTTGATCGGCGTCAGCGTACTACAAATATTATTTCACACTTTTATTAGTGTTTTTCTTTGTTGACTGTCGCACGAATAATTGAATTTCCAAGTGCAAATGAAAATCGAGGTCCCGATATTACAATCAGATCGATCCGATGAAATGCGTTCAGTTGAATGCAATTAGAGGAACGAAGAGAGGGGGGGGGACGATTGCGAAGTGTTCGGTCGGTGAAATTATGGACTGGACGTCAACGTTTCGTGTGTCGCGGAACGGACACAATTCTGTAGATCGCGTTTCCGCCTCGCCACAGTCGATCGATTTTGCACTCAATGGGAATCTCTCCGTGGTTGAACGTGTAGACCAGTTTTTATATTTGCCTCGGTAGTCCGTAAAACGTTTATAAAAATAGTATTAAAAAAACACAGACGAATTGTCAGGATAACAGTTTGAAGTGTGCAATTAATTTGTCGGTAATTAATGTTGATTAATAAACAAAAAGGTGGGCAATGATTTGACCCTCGATTTACAAAGATGACATTTCAATTGGGACCCATTGATCGACGCAAAATTTATCGTCTGAATTTCACGAGATCTGGTTATTGGACAAACGATGCGCTGATAATTGCTTAATTGAATGGGGCGCATGGTATCAATTTTTCGCGCTCATATGAAACGCCAAGCAAACATTTGGATTTGTGGCGAGAGGGACGCGATAAATCATAGCCCCCGTCCGTTGCAAAATGTCACTGCGAATTAACGCGTAATCGAGTTCGTTTATCACCGATGAGCCGATAAAAAAAAAAAAACGTACCACCGCGGAACAAAGACGCGGCGATATGTTTTTGCGATTGAATATGTTATTCGGCTGGCGCGTTCGTGGCGCGAATTTCAAAGTTCATCGGGAGATCGTTCTGGTGGTGGTGACACACACCGTCACGTCACCGAGACACATTTGCACGTCGTATCGCAAATCGTTCGTTCGGCTCTCGTATTTCATTGTGGCACCGTCTACGATGACGCGATTCAATCAACGAAAAAAAAGGGTAAAACAATTGGACAAATATGCACAAACAACGAGTCATTAATCCCCACTATTTTCGCCTTTCATCAAATTATCGACCCGGTGCAACTTGTCGGTTTGTCGCCCTCGAATACTCACGTATATTCGAGGAAGGTTCAAGTTTCATAAGTATTTTTATTGGCACCCTATAATCGGTTTGTAATGAAAAAAAAAGGAATTAGTTATCAATGAAAAATTAAAAGATACACAAATTAACGAGTTAACGGGCAAGTCCCTCGGACGGAAAACGGTGGAACAGTAATAAAAACGACAGAGGTGGAGTATAGGATAAAAAATTGTCCGACCCAGGCCGCGTTATCGTGGTCACGTGTCGCCCTTATTATGTGACGGCCTCCCCACGGCTTTCGCTCGCCCCTATCGCCGTTTTACGTTAACTGAATTACAGCCAATTGCACGGAATTCTCACCGGTGAAATAAGCAAAGATTAAAAAAGCATCCCGCATTCGATGAAATTCTCGTCTCGTTTTTAAATTTCTATCTTCCTGTGTCTGATTTTAAAATTGGTTTAAAACCTCGTCCGGTGAAAATGATGTATGTTCATCAGCCAGGAAGAGCGTCTTTTGAACGAACCAATTTGACAAAAGTATATAATAATTTTTTGCAAATACCCATGCAATGCTGAAAAAAAAAGTTGTACTCAATTTTGTTTCGTAAGACGTTAAATTAGTTTTGGAAAAAAGGACTTTTTTAAATTGAATAAAGTTCAGTGACAATGTTGACAAATTGGGACTGAGAAAGGAAAAAACAAAGTTGCGAAATTTCTGAAACAATAAGGGTCGGTTTAGGTTCGTGCACGCGGTGATCGATCATTCGCGCGGTGGCAAATTCGACAAATTCGCAGAGACGGCCAATTTGACTAATACTATCGATCAAATCAGAATCGCGCCACGAAAGTTTGAAGCCAGAGTTGCGGCAGGTTCGGGACGCGTCCGTCTCTCTCGCACTCGCGCGCACAATATACTCCCTCTCCGTCCGGGCAAGCCGTCTTTGTTGCGCCACATTCTCTGCCATTCTCCCGTTTTTCATTCCCTTTCGCGTACGCGTTCTGTCTCGCTTGCTCGTCGGTCCAACAGGTTATATTTTTCCAGCGCATCTTCCTCGCTTCCCGTGTCTCTTTTCCTTATTCGAGCGTCCGCTCGGCGTTTCTACATCTTTTCAAACTTTTTTCCCCGACCCCATGTCCCTCCCCCTTCGATCCGCCGGCCGCTTTTGTCCCCTTTATTCCCGGCTATTTGCTCGCCTCGTTAGATTTTCTTCTCTTTTTTAGCTCGAGACGAAGACACTTCTGTTCCCTTCGAGGTTCCCTTTTTTTTCCTTAATCCCCTTCGTATTCTCCCTGACACTTTTTTTTCTATCCGAAAATAATTTTGACTCGCTGAGATGCGTGCATACAGATCAAATTGATTGGATGATGGAAATAATTACATTATTGGTCGGAATAATATATGGAATGTATTATGGTGATGCGAAATCAAATTGAAAGACCTGGTAGTGGTTTAATAATTGTACGAGAAATGCTTTTAAAAGCTGAAATTTGAATTAGTATCACGGTGATGAACGAACAAAAAAAATGGGGATATATAAATCTACTTTTAGAGCCTCGTTATTTCGTGTTTAACCCGCGCACGGAAAACCGTGATTACGGTCGATGAAAGCAAAAACACGAAGAAACGCGCGAACGCGAGAGCCATGGCCGCAAATGTGCATTTTGATTGTAGATTTCGCCATTGGGAAATGAACGGGAATTATGGTTAGTTTTCGTTCGAAATTGAACCGAGGTAATGATTTTGCGCGATGCCACGTTGTTTTTATATTTTACCTGAAGGATTATTTTGATCGCGAATCATTGTCCATTTCAGTTGACCTGATTTTTTTTTTTTTTTTTTGAGGTTATTAAAATATGCAAACCAAACATTGTCGCATTCCAAAAATTCGATTGGAAATTGAAAATGAAATTGAAAAAAATATTAAATATATTGAAATTCAAAAAACGTTACATTCCGAACGAGAAATAAATCACAGATTAGAAAAAAAATCGTTTCTGAAATTGAATTAAGTTATCTGAAATATCCGCTTAATTTCTTGTTAATTAAGTCAACAAAAAATTTTCTCGAGACTTTTGATATGTTTAGTGCGATAACTTGTAACTTGCATACATAGCTTCGTTCTTTGCATTAAACAGATTAGCATTAGAGATAAAGAAAGGCTATGATACATCATTTGGAACATCGAATGCAAATATTTGAGATCTTTATTTACTTGATGATTAATTGCAAAATTTTCATCGATCGACATAAAAGAGTTCTACAAAAGGTACAAAATGCATAATTGACTCTGATTTTTATTTCAATTCTAAAATTCATTTCATCTTCAAATTTTTGGCACAAAAAAATTATCTGGTATTTCAAGTAATTTAAAACTTTTATGCTCGTTAATTGAATAATTATAAAAAAAATTGAATACACGTTTAATTTTCGGCATACAGATGAAATTCCTGTTGGTGTATTCGATGAAATGATTTCACATCAATAAGGAGAGAAAAATTTTGGAGAAAATGTTTGGGGCATCGAATATTTGTTGTGACACGATGAATAAATGAAATTTTTCAGTGCGCATACCGAAACGGAGTTAATAAAGTCGGTGCTCGGCTTGGGCGGTGTTCAGTGCCGGGTTAAATGGCAAGGGCCCTCGATAAATTCCATACTTAATATCATAACCTCAGCAATTAAATTCACGACTGTTGCATGAGCGTTGATGCAACCGAGAGCCTGGCAAAGTTGCCTGCCGCCGCGGTCAATTTGCCGAACTCGCGCGCGCATGCCACGGTCGTTTTCATCCGTAACGACGACCTCTTGTAATTTCATCCGTTAACGAGAGAATCACACGGCTCATTAGCGCGCTCGACAAACGTTATAAATTTCAGGTGCTAACCAATGCTGGCGATAAGCAGTCCACGATGGAGACGTGTTCCAAGACCCCATTAAACTCCAAATTATATGCTCATCTTTTTCTTCCTCTAGAACGTTTAGAGATCCTTATATATCAATGTTCATTCCTCCCACTCCTGTAAATACAAATAAAATAATTGTTTCCTTTCTTGTAATTTTTTTTGTCCCTAGTGCAAAAAATACTTAATGAAAAGCTGTGCCGGTTTGCAAAATAGCTTTCATAAGTTGCAAGAAGTATAGTTTATGTGATCGATAAAAAGAAAAAAGTGCAATAAAATTTTTTCCCCTCATTTCATCATTTGATTTCATAAAAACAAACTGATTCATTTGCAAAAAAAGGCCAATAAACGCACTGACTTTAGTATTTATGGATTGCTCACGACGTTTTTTTTAATGTTATATTTTAGTTGTGCGAAAATCTCGTTACTGAGCGCAAAAAAGGTGAAATCCTTTTTTCCTGGGTGGCGGCAAAATTTTTATGTCTTGCGCGAATCCGGGTCAGAAAAATTTTCTCATTACCGCGCGGTGTAGCCGGTGAAATATTTTACGGCATGCACTTTGCGAGCGTACTCGGCCTGGTGCTCTGCAATCGTAAATTCTCAGGCACTCCATGGCGAAAATGCAGAGCGCAGAAAATACCCGGCAATATTCGAAGCGCCCTGCAGACAGGCGTAGCTTTGAAATGGGGCTAAAAAGAGGAGGGTTGATATTCACTCTGGCGTGGAGCGAACGCTACGGCTTTTATTGTCGGTTCCAGGCACCAACATACCTGATCTTATGGAAAATCCATACTGGACCGTACTCACTCTTTTCTGTGATCACAAACCGTCTCATTGAGTCAAACCCAAAAATTCCCATTTTCACATCATCCAACCTAAAAACATAAATTTGCGATTAGCAATTTTTTAATGCAAAAATCACTATCACTGAAATTATCATTAATCTTATCAGGTGCGAAAGATTTATTCAATTCCGAAACATTAAATCAATGTTTACTGTCAAAAAAATCAAACTCGTTCTTAAAAATCATAAAATCTGAAGTTTCCGTTCTTTTCCAACAAGTTGAACTTTATATTTGTGTCTCTTTTGTTAAGAACTAGTTAAATTATGTGCGAGTGTGTAATAGTAAAAATAAGATGAAATAAGGGATTTAATGAGATGTAAAAATATTGTTACACCTAATAATTTAAGTTGATTAAAATGCGCGTTTTGAAATTGAGCATAGAACGTTTGAATATATTTTAAAACTTGTGGAACATTTTAACAGAGCGTACAAAGCAATCATCAAATTTGACCCGACTGAAACCGATAATTCTATCAGCACCACTCCCCAGTATTCTCGTTGACTTTTCTCTCCTGTCCGTGATATCAAATCTGGCGTTCGGTTGCGTCACACCATCCTTCACATTTTTGCGCTCTCGGTCTTGGGAATAGGATTGTCTGCGAAAATGGGATTCGTCGTGTCACTGTCTAAACGAGGCGCGATCACGTGGACACAAGAACGGCACGAAACGAAGGAAATGGAATGTCCTGGCAAGTCGTGTCGACGGCGGCTCGGGCCATGACGACGCGATGGGCTTATCGACAGGCCGCGAACACGCTCGTCAACTCGCTCGGACCTCCTTCTCGCTCCGCCAGTCTGTGAGTCGGTGCCGCTCGCACACGCACGCACACCGCCACCAGCTCACACAAAGGAGCCTATCTGCATCTTTGTCTCGCTTGCGAAGGGGACGGGCATATTCATGCACTTTGTGCCGGCATCTGTCTTTCGCCGTGGTAGGCGTCGGTTGATAGCGCGAGGTGATGTCTGTTGCTAGCTGTCGGCTGATTCAGGGAGCCATCCGTGTCAAGGTCACCGCATCGACATCCACATGCAACGTCCTGTACTTCTTTTTGCGACAGTCACGCGCGCTCGCTAAAAACCACGAATGAAAACACACAAAAAAAACTAGCGCCTCTGCTTTCGTCATGGATTCGTTGGTCTGTTTTCTACCATTTTTGGTTTACACTTTTTTTTGTTACATTTTCATCATCCAAATCTCAATGTACTATGGTCACGGAACAAAATTGAACGAAATAAAAAACAAGAAAACACCTTTTTGCAGGTTGTGGTTTTGAAAATTAAATGTTTTGTAATTATGAAAGTGGAGGTGGTTTGTATAATTTTTGGTTTAGTTTTGCTTTAACGAAATTGTGAGTTTAAGGATGAATGGATGGGTCGAACATACGCAATGAGCATGAAAAAGATAAATGACGCGAAGAAAGAGGCTGCAAAAAAGGGGCAGAGGGCAACGTTATGTGTGCGCACAGACGTCATGTATAAAAGCAGTGTTGTGTGCGTGGCGAGAGAGGTGCACACGAGGCTGATATGTGAACGATGTCGAGACCTATCTCCGTTACACTGCAAGATAGTGTCCCTTCGCCGTTTCCTGAGTATGAGTGACACGCTGCAGGAACAGCGTTGATGAACTTTTCTGAAAGACGAGAAAATACTCCAGCAAACAGTTAGCCCGTGTTGATATAGCAAAATATATAAAGTCTCTAATGTGTACTCGGTGACAGGGAAAAAAATTTTTCGTTGGACATTTTAATTCGTAAAATTTTAATTTCAAAATTAAATCTTGATAGAAATTTTATATGGATCAACTATATTTTAAGAAAAATAAAGAAAACAATCAAAAAAAGCCATTTTGATTGGACATTTTAATTCGTAAAATTTTAATTTCTAAATTAAATCTTGATAGAAATTTTAAATGGATTAACTATGTTATGAGAAAAAAAAGAAAACAATCAGAAAATGCAATTTCGGTTGGACATTTTGATTCGATAAATTTTCATTCAGAGATTAAATTTTAAAAATAATCTAATGTGGATCAATTATTTTGTGGAGGAAACAGAAAATAAACATTTGAAAAAAAAAAGAATTAATCGTTTAGAAGTATTTATTTCGTAGAATACAAAATTGTATGAGTGATTTCTAAAAAATTCGCCAAACTTGTTCACTTACATGAGAAACGTTTGTTATCAGTTTGACACACACGAAATCATTGTTGGAAAATATCTAGTATTCGTCCTGTGAGTCAGACCGGTCGAAGGTCGAAATCAAAGTGAAAGCTGTTCATTTGTTTACAATGGAGTTAAATCAACAGGTCGACTGAATCTCTATTGTTTGAACAGTCTTCCGCGGCTACCGGTGCCGATAATTGCTCCGTGAATTTTGCTCGAAATGCTGATCGCTCTTTAGCACACAACAATATTTCATGCCATTTTTTCAAGTTCAATGTACATATTACGGCTGAACGACTTTTTCCTCCTTTTTCATTCGCGTTTCACATTTTCAAAACCAGACGACTTATTTGTGACACTAATTTCGTACCTAATGATTTTCATCTTGAGACGTCCATGTATAATTATATGACACAGTCGATCCGCGCTGTGTCGATATGAATTTGATTATAGCAACCTGACCCGGGGCAACACGTTCGAAAGAACGAATTCTCGTTGCCGTTAATTCGGGTTAATCGACGTGCCTGATTCGTGAGAAGCAAGAATGTCGATCCCGTGAATCAGTGTGATTTCTTAATTGAGTTTCGCATTTGCATAGAATATCGCTTTACTGTCGAGGTTACCGGATTTTTTCGGGCCGAACGAAGGACAGTAAAAATATTGGCTGGAAAATGGGTACGAATAATTAACGGAATGTGAAGTTTATAATTTCTCCGCTGAGATGCGATAAATGCTGTCACAAAGAGAGGCGTATTACTTTTTATCCGAACTGCGGAGCGTTCAGATAACTAATCACTGCGAGGCTCCTTGTTTCGCCAGACATCGATGTCCAGCTGTAACAAAAGCACGTTAAACATTTGACGTGAATGTGGTAAATAACTTTTGTATGGTTGTCATTGTTCAAAAAGCTACCGACGTGGACAAAAATATATTTTGAAGTCAATTTTGAAATTGATTTCGAAATGAAATTCATGCTTTACAGAGATGTATACAATTTAATTCTCCTGAAAATAAGTTTACAAACTATTACTTTATAACAAACAAAAATTTTCAATCATTCAAACTTAGACAAAATTATTGAAATTTTTATGAATTTTTACATTTTCATGTCTCTTGTTTGGAAAAAAGAAAAAAAAAGAATGTTAAAAAATATGAAATACTTGTAATTTTCCACGTGTATTTTGTGTAGGTATAAATCAATAAAGACCGAATCGAACGACTCGTGAGACTAATCATATGAAAAGTGTGTTAAACAAATTAAATAAGAAAAGGATAGAAAATTGTGACATGAAATACAACAGTGCAATTTTTCAGATGAATTTAAAACATTTCTTTGATTTTGAATCGAAGCCATGGAAATTTGCAAAACGGATTCGTGACTCTACGTATGAATAGATTACGCTTCGTTTGGTTCTGGACGGGAGAGAGAGACGAACTAATGGTTATTTAAAAACCAGCGTTGCCTTGCGTTCAGATTTTATGGATATTTTTTGTCCGTCTATGGCGCGGTAGTTTATATTGATACGAACGAAATGCATAATGCAAAGTGTCACTCAGAATATACCTGTCCAATCTCGAGTAGGAGGGTGCATTGTCGAGAACGGTAGCAGACTACATTGAGGGTTGCCGAGTTTGCTGTGTCAATAATACGTAGTGGATATATAGGTGACAGTTCATAGTGAGAGAAGTAAATCAACGTCGCGTAAAAGCAACGCCGAAGAAAATATTTAGCTTGCATTTCAAACAAAGTTATAATAAAATTGGCCGCTCATTTGATATGCGCCGGATATTTGCTATTATTTTCCAATTACGCTAAGTAAACTAAAATCAAGCGCCGATATGAATTCTATCAATTAATATCAATTACATAACAGCAAAAATGCTCGATTACTATCATTTATTGATACAAATTAAAGCGTGACAAAAACCGGAATATTTTTTAAACCGACAAACGTACGGACAAATTTGTTAAAATGTAATTTATTTAATCGGGTGTTTGATTGTAAAATAAAGCGATTGAAATATAAATTTATTCTCGCTATCGAAAGTAACGGAAAGTGTACAACAGGATGTTTGAAAATAATTTTTATCGAAGAGTAAAAAAAAACATTTCTCGGATGATTATATTCACGTGAAGCAACGCCGAGAGATATAATTTTGATTTAGTTGATGAAAATGGCCCAGAATATCGTTGTGGATAAACTCGTTTGTGTAAATGCGCAGGTGTGTTGAATCGTGTCGCGGATGGATCGGTAGCTCTGTGGCCGTACGAGCGATAGTTTATTCAAGGATTATTGACGGGTGCTCCGTGCGTCCCTCCTACATTGCGTTCGGAATACTCGAAATAGCCCCCGGTCACTCCACAGAGACTTTTGAATTATCGACCGGCGTGAATTTATTTTGTTGAAAAATCCGACAAAAAATCACAAGACAAGGAAGTTTCGAAAACAAAAAAAAACAAATAATAATAATAATCAAAGCGAAACAAAAATAGCCATTATCACATGTCCCGTATTTGTCCGCGCCGAAATTTTCGACACACTGATTGACGCTGGCAGTTTATTCGCTGGCATTTCACTGTTAACCTTTTCTTTTTTTGGGCGACATTTCGTGCGGACCGTCGAAACAAATGAAATTTTTCGCCAGACCATTTTCATCGGCCGAGCAATTTTAATTAAAACATTGATTTGCGAGAATACGTGTTATGGATTTTTGTTTCTTTTTGTTTTTGTGTGTTTTTTTTCAACCTATTGGTCTATAATAGTCAATTATGCTCTTATCGTCACACACTTTGGCTTATATTATTTTTTTTATTTCGCAATAAATCAAGTTTATTCAAAGCGTGCATTTCAGGTCTCGTTTCTCTCGAAACCGGCTCATTTAAATTGACTTTTTTTTGACGGGATTGATCTTGATTGATGTAATTTTGTTAAAGACCCTGTTAAAACGAAACAACTTTGCAAAAATAAAAACTTTTTTTCCAAATGACATTTTTTACACTTGTCACAAGTAAAACGAATAATTTAATTTTTCACCCGAATTGAACACAAACAAAATTGTTCCAATTAATAAATAATAATTGAATTGGAATAAAAACAAATGAAAATATCTATTCAATTGTCAATCGTCGGGATTAATTGTTTGTCATTTTGAATGCAGACGAACGATAAATTGCGCCTGAAAAAGAAGTTTATTGCACATTCATACGTCGCGGATAGCATACGTAACTTGAGCGGCGGCAAAAACTCTTGATAGGGTTCGCCGTCGTGCGGGTTTCGCCTAATTGCCGACAACAAGGCGCGCTACGCTACCGACCACTTCCGGTTCGCGTATCCGCCTCTGCAAACATCTTTCTCGTGCACACGCCGGGCACTTTCGTGATAGCGAGACGGACGCAAAGAGCGAGGAAAATGAGCCGGCACCGTTCCCGCTTTGAATTTCAAAGAGGGCTCGCCGGGCAAGCTATACGCACACACCCGCAAAAGTTAATATGCATAATGTACACGGAGGGCTGCATACGAAGTTGAGAGGAACTTCACCGCTGAGATACGTGTAGTTTTGTTTTACACGTGTATCCAGCCGGAAAATAAACACGCTCGAAAGTTTGATTTTTACCGCCGAAATTGTACTGTAACGTCAACGCGTTGTATCATTTTCGAGCCGTTTTATTTGTTTCCTTCTTCAACTTTATATCCGGATGAATTTTCTCGATTCAAAAGTCGTGTCTTTTGATGTTCCAACGATGAATCACCGAGTGGTGTTGAAGGGGGCATGAAAGATTAGTTTTGTTTGTGAGAAAGTCGAGGTCAACAAGCATTACAAATATAATATTGAAATTTAAAAGAATTTCATATCATATTTTGTTTTATGAAAACAATATAGGTCTAATCCATAACGCCGAAAAAATTTAAACAAATATGACAAATCATAATATTTTTTGAATTCCAAAAATATTTCGGTGGTTTGAATTTCTCAGAATCAATTTTTGTTCGTTGAAACAATATTTACTAAGTACTTTATATTTTATGAACTCCGCACAAAAATTAGCGCCCCCATGGAAACTGACCATTTCTCAAACTGTAATAACGTTCAGACATTTCATCAGAACAATGTTTTAATGAAAGAATCTGGAAGTTGAGATTTCAGATTTCACATTTACTTTATTTGTTATGAAAAAACATTCTTCTGATGAAATGTCTTAACGTTATTACAGTTTGAGAAATGATCATTTTTTCAAGGGGGAGCTGATTTTTGTGCGGAGTATATAAAGAAAAAATATTTTTATCAGTATTTAATTTTGAAGATGGCGCTACGATTATATCCGGAGCTGCGTAATAGGCTTATGTTAGTGTTGTTGTCCGACCTCGACTCATTTTTGTAAACAAACTAACCTTACCTTTCACACTGCTCTGAACAAGCTGAGAAAATCTCAATCAGGAATCAGACAGATTTGAAAATAGTTGGAAACGATGGCTCAATTCAAGTGGTGTGTTCGTTTCAAATTACGCGGATAAAAGAATTCATCCCGACGGTGTAATGAAGAGAATTAATTATATCAACATTACACCGATGATGTATATGAAATCTCAGTGACGCGTTCAATTATACTTGTGTCGAGAGCTCTACTCGGAAGTGCTTATGCGTGAATCTATATGTATAAACACTATTATATAGGTACATAATAGTATATACGTGTGTTATTTATCAGCTTCTCTCGATGATGCAAATGTTTGCATGTGTGCTCAGAGAAGAAGGAACCGTGCCAACTACAAAGAAGTGCAATTCAGCACGAATCAATACTTAATAGCCTTTCTGATGTAATTAACGCAACAAGTTGATATAATCTATGTTTTAATTCAGCGGTCTGTCTTTTCGTTTCAACGTTTCCGTATAACCCCCGTTCAATAAATCACACGACGAAGATTGTTTTTAGCCAAACAATCGAATCAGCTCTAAAGTCACATTTTTTTGCGAGCATTTTTTGTTTCACTTTTTTTTCAAGTGGCTATCACGGAATTCAATTAGCAATTTAACCTCTCGTGTCACACTGAATCAAATCATGATTCGGGAAAAAAGACACATCCGACGCAATTGATGGGAATCAATAGATTTTCATCGAAGTGTTAGGAAAAAAGCAATTTTATGTTTTGAAATAGCATGTCAGGTGGAAAAAGTTTCAAAAATACCCAACCTTTTTTCCCGAAAGAGCAGCAGCATCTGGGGTATAAAAATAAATTTCCGTGGCAAAGAGAGATATCTTCTTTTATTTTCAAAAATGTTTTGTCCTGATGATAATTTTTCTACTTTTTATCGTTCGGTGTTTTTTTCGTCTTTGTTTCTCTTTTTAGAATTCCGCATGCGGCAAAGATACAGAAAATGAGGATTCGAGTAATTGACCCTCTCGTGTCGCAACGAGGCATTGCAACATTGGCTCGCAACTTATCGGCAGCGATAAATCTCACTTCAGTGCAAGAAAACCGTTCGTGTTTGTACAATAAAGCTCCGCCTTGGCGGACAGAGTGTAAATAATCGGCGTAACACTTTTGAGCGTACATAAAGCCTCTTTAGAGAAACGAAATAGCCCGTTTGTTCCATTCGTTCGTCTTTTCGCTGACGGAAAAGGCGTCTTCGCCATTCGACGACGCAATCTCTCGCTGAGCTCGGCCGAGTGTCTTTGCCAATTCTTTAAGAACCTTCCGGCTGGCATTTAATGTTGACGTCGCCACACCCCCTCCCGTTCAATTTAACTCGTTCGCGTCGCGGTCAGAGCCATCTCAAGAAACCCGCCTAGTTTCAGCTCGGCACAAATGGGACTTTGGCAAAACTTTCTGGCGCAGCCACTTCGACGGTCTCAGAAGCGCGCACTCATCGAGCGTTCCCCACTTTTACGAGAACCCTTTGCAGCTGCAGCGAAGTTTTGTGGTTTCTTGCACCGAGGGCGATGGGGTGGAAAATGTTAGATGACGGCGCGGCTAAGGACGCGCCAGCGAAATCGAGAGCCCGGAGACGTCAAGAGCCAGGCGAACGTCGGGGTCGACGTATAATTACCGTTAATTGAAATCTTAGTGGCGCCGGTCCAAGAAACNCCAGGCACCCACCGGTGACGCTGCAGTTCGTGCCAATGCAACCCAGCTTCTCCGCGCAATTGTTTGATTTTCATTTTGGTTATACCGAGGAGGCGCTAATGGAACGGCAAATTATGGTGCAAGGCGGAACAGGACCACCATCGTCCCACTGCGCAGATGCAACCTCGCTTTATGTGATGTGTGCCTTTGGAAATAACAAGTTTACGGCCCTATTCAGAGATGTGTCTTGGCCATACAGTAATTATTCCGAATTAAGTATCTTACTTAATAGGATGACACTCGTTAGAGCAATCAACCAATTTACGCACCCGGTTTCTTTATTCGCAGACCCTCGTTGAAAATTTTGTGTTGTTTTTTTTTTAGTTGGTTAGAAGAGAGAGACTTCTGGACCACTTCGTAGAGGGAACCGAATTGTCTGAGACTGCCTGGCCATTATCTTTCACTCTTTGAAGTTCTTTTTTTAAGTGCATGGGAGATGCGAGTGTGATATATGTGTGATAAATGTGAAATGCCCAAGCTGTCCTGGTCGAGAATAGGAATGCCGTTCGAAAATGCTGATAAAACAAAACGTTCAATTTGCTAGCGAAGAATCTTACAGTTTGCTGAGGAGAGTTAATTGATAAGGGGAAAAAAGTGCGGTACCAAAATAGCGATTCCTTCCCCGAAGCGTAAACTCGCATAGCGAAGTGGTTTGTCGCAAATTCTCATCAGTTATTTTCATTTACATTCAATTGATTGGAAATGTAATAGAAACAATTTTCATAGCGGACAAAAAATGATCGGGTAATAAATGCTCAAAGTGTTAATAGAATGCAAGGTGGTTGCGGAGCAAGGTGTGTTGACTTAAGCGGTAATAGAAAAAGATGCCAGGAGATGGCCCCTTATATCATTTATAGCCAGCGCAGTCGATGCAATATTAATTAAAAGCGGGGAGAGCAGGGCCTGCAGGTATCGGCGTCCCAGTTATCGGAGCCCGTGGATACCGGATACCAATTGCTATCGGGTCGTGCTACCGGGCTTTCTATCACCATTCTAGTCGAAGGACGAGAGCGACCGTCACGAGCGGTACGACGAACGAGTCGAGGCGCAAAAAGGCAGGAAAAAAGAAACAGATGCTTTTCTGCTCGATTGATGTTTCAAAGCGCTCCCGACTGCAAACATTTCTTTCAATTATCGCAACTGTATATCGCGTCGAGTCTTTTTATTGCCAAGCATGGCGTTTTAGGTTTTATAATTGAAAGGTAGTTTATCATAAAAATATGGCAAGCTTCATTTTTTTTCCTCCACTTCTAATTTGAAGTCCCGCGATTTTTACCATTCGTTTTTTACTTTTCCTTTCTAAATCCTTCTGTAGGACGAAGCCCATCTCTTAGTGACAAAAAAAATTTGTCCTCTTTGAATTGTAATTGAACACTCCTTTTTCTCAATAATGTGAAATCAAGAATGTTTATTCAATTGTAATGATGTTTATCTTGAAAATGATCATTGATCGACAGGACAAAAATGATAATTTGTATAATTTTTATGTTCGCAGGTAATGGATCAATGTTACCGATCTTTTTTCACCCACCGCAGCAATAACTTTGTAAGTCAGGCTTCTGTCAGAATAATAAATCTAGACAATTGTTGGAAAACGTTGTACATCGAATAATCGCGTTATTGTCATCAAAGCAACGCTTTGAAATTTTGCTATTGTCGTTTTCATCTTGTTCAGCTTCTCTGCAAAATAAACGCCGAAGGGTCACAATTAATATATTTGTTAAATAAAGAGGGGGGAAGGGAGAAAAAATATGGCAATATAATATCCGAGAACGAAAAATTAATCCGACGAGCCGAAATGATTCCTGAAGGCATTATGAGATCGTATAATGGTTTTCCAACAATTATTCATTCCCAGTGAAAATCGATCACGTCTGGTGGAGGAGTATAGATGGCGAAATAAAAATACAGATTTTAATATCAATTATCGTATCTTGAAGAGCGAATGGTAAATGGGAGCGACAAAGGTAATCCGTTATGATTTATCGGCCGTCAAATCCAACGGTGTGGCAGGTACCGTGCTGTTGCTCGTTGCATTTTGATTACAAGAGACGCACGAGACACGACGAATATCCAATGTGCCGTAAATCTGACATTGATACAAGTTTAGCGTGTCGTAGTTTTGGATGGAACAGTATCGTGCGCGTGCGCTTTCAGGCTAATTGAAATCTATGACTTTGTACGTCTGGTGATCCGGCTCAGCGACAGCCAGAAGTTAGGAGGAGTGAGAGCAAAACCAGGCGAGTGCCGAAGCGAGACGAAACGCCGAGCGAGCGAGACGGAGCGAGTCGCAGAGGCGACAGAGAGAGACGGCGCAAAGTGGCATGGGCCATTGATGAGAGGTTCGACTGTATAAAGCGTGTCAATAACCTGCAATTTATCCCGCGCGCTCGTTCGATTTTCAGCCGGTTAATTGAGGATCACAGATTATGGAGGGGGCGGGGATTTTGAGGGCCCTCTCACTTGCGTGATCCGAAGATCGCTAATTGCCGACCGGCGCTGAGCATTTGCGTATACACTCATTTCCATGAACGCCTGATGCCTTTACGCCAGAGACTTTACTTCTCCGGTTCCGAAATTGATTATTGATGGGAATCAAATTTTCCTAATGAATGAAGTTTGCGTAGTTTTGTGTAAATGAGGATCTAATTCAGTTTCACGCTCGTCTTGTTTACGCTATGAAATCCGTCCTGAATGGAATTCCTTGAGTTTTTGCATACGCAAACCCGAAATTGCGTTGCGTAATGAACAGTATTGTTCATTGAACTTTTTCACCAACTATCAAACGAATTTTGAAATCACACAAAAGATAATGACGACTGTACTTGAAATAAATAATTGTTGAATGCGATTTGTTTATATGCTCACAGAGCCGTGAAATTCAGAATAAGAGTTGTAACTATACATAATCGTGCTACGAATTCTCGATTACGTTTATGAAATGAGTGGAATTCATGAGCACACAAACGACCCAAACGTTTGTATAAAATTGTAATAATTATACTACGCCGGGTAATTCGAGATTAACATATTCATTATTATGTACAGTCATTTCACGTCGCGTGAATTATTGTTACAAAATTGAACGTCTGAATTCTATTAATAACTCATGTCAGAACTGGCAAAGAATATTTAACACGTATTATAATCAGCTAATATAAATATCGGTGAGAATGTTAATGCACGCGTCGTTTCAGCGGCGGAACAAAAAAAATTGGAACAATGTGATTTAGACGATATGTAAACGGATGATTAATCATTGAACGATTTCGTTCGAAACGGCGCGATAGCTGCAATGGAAAGAAAGAAAAAAAGAGGGGGAGGGGGTAACAACGTTCTTGAAATCGTCGGCACATATCGCCGTGGCAGTAAAAATGAGTGCTAAGTAGTGCAAAACCGGAGTGCCGTGCGCGATTGAAGAGAGACAGGAATTTCTCGCGTCGATAAGCCCACATGTCAAGTGCGCGGGATCGTGCGTTTCTTGCAAGCATTTCGTGCGATCGTGGATGGCGCGTTCTCACGCACGTGTGGGCAGCCTGTGGGTGCAACAACATGGCCGATTTTCATCGTTCAACGTTCAGCTGGTTCGGCTGGAACGCGACAAACACCACAAGTGGGCGTCCACTGGTCACACTCGTGGAAACTCAATCAAATGAGAAAACCCTTGCGACCTTTGACCCGGCAAAAAATAAAGTTCGAGGGGGGAAAAAAATAATCAAAGTATCGCGAGCGCGCTTTTATCTTAATACTTTTTGTCCGAACTTTGTGTTTGAATGTATTATTTTAGCACGGGTAACATGTAAATGGGTGACGGGGAACAAAAAGCTTTTTGATCGTTTCGCGTAATGTGCATGTAACTCCCGGCGAGTGTGTACACGTTCGATTTGTTGTTTCACCACCGATAAAATCTTCCGCTCATCGATTTTAACAATAATTCAGCTTGTATTATCAATACCGCGTGAAAAAAGTTTCGTTCGACGAGTTTCAGACTGATTACAGGCGATGAGTGAGCAAACAAAAGCGTCGATCGCGTTTGCAATGTGTCTGTATTTTTTTTATCCAACAATGCGGTTGATAATAACTCGCCAGAAATTTGGCATGAATTTCGTTGGACGTCGATTATAAGTTTCACAAAACACTTATCGTTTGATACATGATTTTGAAATTTGCTCGCACTTTGAGCGGTATAGACGCAAAGACCGATGAGATATTTGCCATTCAGCATTGGAGAAAAAAACTAATTCATGATGGTTTCTTGAAAAAAAAAGTCAAAATTATAAAAAGGTTGACTTCATATTACTTTTTTTTGACGTGATGAATCATTGGAAAAAAAAAGATCGTAAGCCGTATTTTCCTACCACGAGTCAGCGAGCCTTGGTGGCATTCCACACAGTGAGATCAATACATAGTTCGAGGTCCGAAGCCAAACTGTGTACGTGGTAAAGTATTCTGCACAACGACGACCACATGTGATACATGCGTAAAACGTCATGCACGTGGAAGCTCTCATACAAGACCACTGTACATACAGCAGTTTGCAAACAACGTACTCGGTATAAGGTTAAACTCGTTGGTGTGCATATTTCACGTTTCATTCGTAAAATGATGTCCGTCAATTTGGCCATAAGTGGTTTAAAATTTTGACACCACGGTAAAACTAAATTGGAATGAAAATTCGAACGAAAACTGTTTTTCTGTTATATAAAATGATTCTCACAAAAAATCGAAAAAAAAAAACAAATCCAATAATTTAACTGGAATGATTGAGTTTGAATCGGAAAATGAAAAAAATGGCAATCTAGAGTACCGATTACTTGATTGCAAATGATCAAAATGGATTTCCTTATTTTGATAATGTAGAAATATCAAAATAAGGAAACAATTCGGTTCCTCGACGAATGAACGCTGGAATTCCCGATTACGCTTATTTTGCCACCGCTTTGAATTTTCCACGAACTGGTGAAACGCGCGAGCGCCGTGATACGAAATCCACAGTGCTATTTTAACGCGTTTTGATAAGGTACTTGGAAACCGACGGCAACCTCTCACTCGCACCGTCACGTCCGACAATTCTTTGCCAAAGGCACGTGCATTATATCGATATTGCGAAAACGTTTTATTCGTGATAAAACGATGTGGCATTACGGGCATATGCGGCTATATCGTTGTGCTCTTTGCTGTGCCGGTCATTCCCATGGGATGATTTTCAAGAGGGGGAGAGAAAAGAGAACCTGGGTCGCACCCTTCGATACCTGCCCCACACGTACATTTAATCGGCTTCGTTATTTATGGGGGTCGAAAAACCTCCAGTGGCTTCATCCTCCATTCCGTCGATAATGGTGAAAATATACAAAAATAATTCTCCTAATCGAGTCTCAAAAGAGATATTGGCTATGATCAAGAAATAATCAAATCATTGTTAATTAAATAACCCTCGTATTTCGATTTAATAATTTATAAAATTATGTTAATGCATGGTCCAATTAAAAGGACGAAGATATGTGAGAATTGATAAATGTAATTTAAGCACTAACTGCGAGATAAACTGCAACGGCAATATTTATTTAATGTAATATTGATATCTGGAATTGGGACAGATTTTATATTGTCAAATATGACAAAAAAAAATACAACTAAATGTAACAGTTTAGAGTTTAGAGCCCCTGTACAATTATTTAAAATGTAACGAAAAAAAACTGTTGAAAAGTGGATAGAAATAAATCAAAAACAATCAAACAAGTTTAATAAATAGAGTTAAAAGGCATAAACACTAATCATTTGACGTGCTGCGAGTTCAATTAATATCCCTGACTGTTGAAAAATATGTTAACGATTTTTAATATTGAATAATTTGATAAATAATAAATAAATGTACCCAATTATACAGAGCCAGTAAATTCGTTTGAGTTAACTTTCTCAATTGGATTTGTGTATTTATTTTTCATGATCGTCTGAATGTATTTAATGCAGCACCGAACTGATGCTCGGGATTTGTAAATGCACGGAATATTTTAGTTTAAGAGGCATTCGACGATCTGATCAGTCCTTCAACCACGATCAAGATATTGGATATTTTAAAACGATAATTAAATAAGTAATTTTACACCGACCTACTTGATTACATCACAAATTTTCATATCCATAATATAATTTCCCTCTCTTTTTGATCCTCCGCCAGTTGCTTCATTCAGTCAAAATATAATATCCTTCATAATAATTCATACTTTCGAGTTCAATGAATTCTCCCTTCCATTTTCGTGACAATTTGCAAATCATTCCAACCACACACGTGTCAACAATATATTTCTACAATACAAAAGTTCTTTTGAGAGCTGTTTTGACATGAGCGGATCAAATTACGCGAAAACAGAGACCCGGGTCTATTCTCAGGTCTGCTGAAACTTGCGCAAATTTCTTGGAAATCGAGAACTCCAGCAATATTGAAACTTGATTATGTTGCGTCGGTAGAGCAGCATATCCGAACCGAGTCTTATTAGCTTGCAACATAAATCGCTGGCTCAAACAAAGTCACGTGAAGGCACGCCGATCCGAGCGATCGTGCGGCCGAGAGAGAGAGGCGTAGAAGCAGAAGCCTGGCTTCACGAAAATTGCGTCGCGACGACACGTGGGTCTCACGGTGTCACAAACACACAGTCGAGCTCAGCCACAAATACAGCGGCAGTCGCCCTCGTCCGGCTAATAATATCTCACTTTGTTTGAGTACAACGCACCTTTGCACACGCGGCCGGGCTTCTCGTGCCACATCTACCGGGAGACCCACCTCCGCAAGGTTTAACTTGCGTCTTAGCGCCGTTTGGATCGGGGCCAACTTCAGCTCGGTCGCGCTTTTTTTTACGTCGCACATCTCGCCAATCATAATTTTGTGTTTAATTTTGCGCACCAGCACCTTGACTGTGATACTGATCAATTGTAATGTTAGAGGTCCAACCGTTGGTGTGATGCGGGCTTAATTGAAAGTAACACGAGCCAGGAATGCCGGTAACCAGAAACCAAACACAAGGCGGTTATTTCGGTAGCCAACGAGTTTCGAGTGTCTATTGTCGACACGTTAAACCAGATCCATGCCAAAGCTTGACGCGATGTTTCTTCAATTTCTGAACCCGTTATTGTATTAATGAAAAACGAAAAATCGTCAAGTGAACGAGGACTGAAAATAAAACTGAAGAAAAATGATAAAACAGATCAGTTTTTAGATTTCTATTTTTGGTCGGTTTTTTTTTTTTCGATTAAAATAGAGACGAGGAAATGGACGAACTTACGAACCAGGGGCTGAGAACAACGGGAGAATCAAAGAATAACAATAAAGGAATTCGAAAAAGAGTTGATACGCGTCCAGACAATGCGTGTATCGATTCATCTCGCGGCGGTCATTCAAGACTTATAAAACATTCTGGTCGACCTGCTTTCACGGTGTCCCTTCCCGCCGCGATACTCCCCTCATCGGTTCTTTTCAAAAATCCTGCGTCTGACCCACTACCCTCGTGACTCTCTTCCCTCTGCCTCTCCACGTGTCGCACTATATCAGCCGGCTCTATGCCGAAGCGACGATGAATGTGGGGAGAAAAAGAGTCGAGAGACGCGACAGAGATGGATATAACCAAAGGCGAGAGAAACGAAGTTGGGCGATGCACGTAAAAGGAGTCGGGGTTTATTTGCGCGCTTTTACAGGGGCTGCCACGTTTCTCGTTATTAAAGTTGAGAAACAGACAACATGTTACGTCACTTTTTAAGATTGCAAAAAAATACTGCTACCTTATTTACATTTTTAGTGTTGCTTCTTTTTTTTTGAACTGCTTTTCAAAATGTTTTTTAAAACATTTTGTAAAGGTGTGTTTATATTTATGAAATAATCATAAACAAATTGTAATTCTAGAGTTACAAATTAGATTCACCGAAATAACATTGTCAAATATTGTTTTTGTAACAGAATTTTGCAAAGGTAGAACGTTAATTTGCATATTGAGATTTTGGTATCAACATTAATTTGACATAAATTGAGCCATTGACATTTATTTATATCTGATTAACGGCTGTGCCGCCTTGTTTTACAAAATATATATAATATGTAACGTGCGATAGAGAATCTTTTCACTTCATTGATCCAATTAAAATTAAAATTATATTTAAAATTAAAAGTTATAAATAAAATTTGAACATAGAAAGTAGAATAACATTCAGAATAAACGAGATATGCTAAAACAAAACAGAAAAACATAGTTTCAACAATTTTTTTGAATTTTCATGCACTTCATAAAAAGTTGATATCACAGACCACTCCCGGACTGGGCTGAAAGCAAAGTCAGTTCCGGAGATGGTATTAAAAATCAGAAGGCGTCTGGTAGATCTTGCCGGATTTTTAAGTAGGAAAAGATAGTAAAAGTCTAAACATAGCTCGCAACTGTTGACAACATTCTAAAATTTGAAAATAAAAACCGAGCTTCTGTTATTACACCCATATCAACCTCGCTAATTCCCGGTTACAAATTGATCACAAACAGATGTATACATACACCCAAACGGCGCCTCATCCCTCGTCATTTTTATTGTTCTCTTTGTTTTTTTGTCCCCCGTCCTCCCACACCTCCAGGTCGTGACAGCAAAGTCATCATCGTGGTGGGAGAGTGAGGATCACGTGGGTTATCTTCGCATTTCACGGTAATATGCGCATCTTAACGTGCGCGTCAGTCTTTCCACGGCTGCGTTAAGCGGCGTTTAAATATATCACTAGGTAGTCAATGCGCCGAATGACCTGTTACAATTCAAACCACCCGCAGGTACATTTTTCAAGCGCTCTCTCGCACACATGCCTGCGAACAAAGAAGATATATTTGGAACATGCGCTTGATTCGTAAAAGGGAAGAACGAAATGCGAGAGAGCGAAACGCATTTTCGTTTTCGGTCGATCAGAGAAGACAAATGTTCGCTGGCTCATGGAGATTAGCGAGACCGTTTCTAGTTTTGCGCGCGAAAGATCCTTGACCTATTTCGTGATTTGTGATTAAACGCAATCCGATAACGTGGCAGCGGAGAGAAAAAAAACAGCAAGCAAGGAGCTGATCTCGGTTGAGCAACCGCGAATGAAAAATAACGTCACCTTGGGCTGCTGATACTTTTTTTTTTATCCAACTGGGCCAGACTATCGATAAGACGTATTTCGCATTTTGTCGCGAAACGACTGCAGTCTTCGTTCGCGTCTCTGTCTCTCGTATCCGCTGCTCGAGTCGGCACGTAACTTATTGTTGTATTTGAGAATGCAGTCCGTGCAAGGTTGTCTTGCACGTTGGGCACAGACGACGGGTACGTCGCCCAATGCGTGTGTGGGATGATACACGGGGCGGAGGCAGAGAGAGTTTTGTTAATGCCGGCACGCAAATAGTCCGCCAGACTCGTCGGTGGGCAGACGAGCTGCGGGAGATTCGGCTTCTCGGATTTATTTATGCTCCTTTTTTGCCCAGCCTTGATCAGTCCTTCGGCTCTCTCCAAAAGCCGCAACTGAATTCTCACTTTGTCCAACGACTGTGCGGCTTTTCTCTTTTCTTAGATTCCTCTTTGCTGTTCCACGAACCTCAGCTCCTCTCAACACAAATTTTCCCGGCTCGTTCCAAAGTCCACGGGGCTGAAACGCTAATGACATATCAAAAATGTATCACATCCACGTCGAGAGATAAGTCATTGCCGAACGATAATCTTTCTATCGTCCAATGTTTATCATTCCTTCGCGGAAACATTATCTTGAACATAAATCTTAAACAGGAAATTTTACGTCAAAACATTTCGTTCGTACCGGGCGTTTAGTTAGGGGAGTCCATCGGGTGGCTCTTATAACTCCTGTAATTATTCATTCGAGGACACTATTACGCAAACCATCTCAGGTCGATTGCATCGTAATTGGCAGAACTGGAGCGGGCAATGCGACGCAAAGAGCTTATAACGAATATGAATACATGGTACGGTGCATCTCAGTTGCCTTGCCGTTTGCATAGTAAAAATGGGAACGAAGTGAATTAGCAGGAACGGGAGGAAGTGAGTCTCGGCAATGATTTCACGAGAACTGTAACCATTGGTTCTTCGTGCTCGACAAACCAGCAGTCTCCATTCCTCTTTCATCCCATTCCGCGCCATCCAGCATCCTCATCGTTGAAAGATAAACTCCTATAAAATTCCGCTGCCGGTTTAAAATCTCCCAGCGTCCTCGTCTACGAGGTAATACCGCTTTCCTCGAACTAACTCAGCACATATAACCCCCGAGCGGGTGAACGAGCACGAAGGCGGAGCGAAGAGATTGGGAGGTGAGGGTAGATAGTCTAGCCATCTTCTGAAACTCTTCGCAGTATCGTGTATTCCGTAGAGATTGCAGCAGCGAAAAAGGGAAGGAGGGAATATGCGGGAGGCAACATGGCCGTGACAGAAGTGTACGCTGAAGGCTGAAGCAAAAACATCCTCTGACAAACTGATGTTTTCAAAGTGGTAAAAGCTGCCACCCCACCAGCGCAACCTGTCGACCCCTTTTGCCAGCTTGATCATCCGCCGCCGAACAGCCGAAAGGTGTTTCACTTTTATGCTCGAGATAAGAGCGCACCCGGGCAAAACTTTTTTTTTTTCTCCTTCGACCTGCTCTCTCTCTCTCTGTTTTAGAAGTCAAACTTTTTTGACTTCTCAAGATTTTTGTTTTGACGCTGCTCAAGACAGTATAACAACCTTCCTGTCGTTTGACTGCTTTCAAATTTTACCTGTGCGAAAATATAAGAACATAATTGAAAACTTTTCATCATTTCACCGGGCAGAACAAGATTAGCAATTTATATGATTTCCTGATAATTGTAAAACAGATGGAATCATTAGACCGACTTGATATGAAACGTTTGAATCAGTGCAACTAAATCCTGTAGTGACTATATAACACTGGTAAGCTTCAAATGTGGAATTTGTGCTCGCTAAGCCAATGAAATCAGTTTGCAGAAAATGTTTGTGCAGTAAAATATATTACAGAATACAGAGAGATAATGCGTAGAATCTGGAGCAGCTTGCTTAAAAAGCCCCCGACGACTTTTTATCCGTTCGGGTGGCGTGTATGTTTCGTAAAATTCATCTCTGTGAATAAAAAAAGGAAAAAGTTTGGCACTCAAGTTGTTGGGGGAGCTTGAAAAATCGTCGTTGGACGTGAAACGCTGGCTTCAAATCGCCGCACCGACATCATTGTTGGAGGCAATTTGGCGCCCGCATGAGCAAACGTATTAGCTGCTTGATTGGTATTCCAAAGATCCCTGACCGAGTGCTTTTCCCTCTCGGTCTGGCGCGCCCATTCGCCGCGGCAAATTCTCTCTCATTTTTACTGGCTCTCTTTTATATGATCTTCATTACAGTGACTGTTACGAATAAGCTCTTAATTCCTTGTAGGGTTCTTAACGTCTCACTTCTTTTGCTCAGTTGCTTCTTCTGCACTACCCTCAATCACCCTCCGCAAACTGTGTAACTTTATTACAGCGTTTCCCACTTTCTTGTACCTTTTTTTTCTCTCCGGCTGGATTGAACCCTCCGTGCGCACCAGAGCTGGTTTTTTCTTACACCCATGCCCCCCTGGCGCTCTAATGAATTCGCCCTTTTCCGAATTAGATCACCTCTTTACCGAACAATTAATTACGCGCACCTCGCATTCCTGCCCCGTGAGTCTTGCTCTTCTGTTTTCCAACAGTCTGTTGTCTTTTTGTCTGAGGGCTCTTACGCGCCTTCGGTGAAACTATCTCGTCGCAGGTAACGCAGATGTCTACCCACTGACAGTTTCCAAGTACTTTGAACTTGGAGCGGCTTCTGCTCTTTGCGGCACGTCGTAGTCATGGCAACAATTAAGGAAACGTCGTTTTCTTCTATTCTCTTATACGCCCGGTGAAACGGCCATGTGCCAGACGATAAGTAATTGCAAACTTGACGTAACGATGGTATCAAAGCGAACTCGCCGGACTTGCTCGGTGGAGAGAATCAAAGTTCACACTCCTTCTGGTGTATTGATTAAATCTGCCACCCATGGAGCTGGCGGCCCCAAAACGTAATTCACTTCAACGTCATCAGAGACGCGAGGCGGATGTTTTTTCGTTCGCGGGGGGAACGGGTTGCCGGACGTTGTTGTGCGGTAGCCGGCTGGCTTGTGTCCTCCGCAGCTATAGTAACGCCAAGAGCCGACAGTGTATCGACCCCGGACCGTAGGTGTGGATCGTAGAGGAGTCTAGCGAGGGCCCTCTCTCTGGGAGCGAGTGTGGTTTGACTCCTCGAAGAAAAAAGTCTCTCTCTCGGCAAGAGAAATGGGTGCATGAAAGGAAGTAGTCGGCATACAGGAAGACGCACGGAGAGCCAACGCCACGGCACAGAGAAAGATGCGAGATAGAAAAGACGAGCGCGAGCACTCTCCGGCGTTCCTCCACCCCTCCCACACCACGTATCTTTTGCCAGCCTGCGGCATCCGTGTATTCCAGTTAGCAGGGGCGCCGTCGAAACCGGCGAACCGTCATAGAATACCTTACCGGAGCCAGCGTCTGGCGTTGCCACGAGGGCACTACACGACGAAATAAAAAGGGAATCCTCTCTCTCTCCCGACATGCCAAAATAAAACGTCCTTTGATCGTTTTTGCCTTTCGCTGGCGCAGCACAGAAAAAGGCACAAATATATATCGGCTAAAGAGACGGATAAAAATAACCAGGCGGGTGCGGTTTTTGCGGGATGGTAACATGAAAAATAAGGTATCGATTTATTCGAGCGATAATTTTCCGAGCAAAAGTAATGCAGTTGTTTGAAAGCCAAAGCCAGTTCCGCGGAGTCCGAGCAACGCAGACGAAGAAACGCGAACAGAAGTATTAGCGAGAGGAAAAATGAGCTACCGAGGGAGATCTTTATTGGGCACCATCGACTCGCCCCGACTCTTTGCCCTTTCCGAGAAAGCAATTAGAAGTCGAGGTAATAGAAACTGCCGGGATAGCAGTTCTCTTTGTCTCGCACACGCTGCTCGGAAAAGTTTTGCTAAAGAAGATAATGCGTCTGCATATTAAGGAGCTTTGTGTACACGCTGAGCACACACTTAGACACTTCCGCCACTTCCGACGAGTCCTTTCACGTTTCGCAGTCGGAACGTGTGTGAGTTCAACTTTAACACTCAATTGGTATTCCTTCTCCCCTTCTGACAATTTATAAATTTTCTCTTCAGTCCTCGATATCAATTTCAAATGACGCTCTCTCCCAAAGAGCTCATCTCCTTCTCTCGCTCGCTTCGCTGTCGTTTATTTTTTCAACTCCTTAGGACTTTTGTTTTAAAACAGTTAGCAGCACGGCTATCACGGCTTTGCATCTATTTGTGCAGCGACACTCTTTTCCTGCCGAGCTTCTTTGTCGGTGGATGTTATCACCGACCATTTTTCGTGTCTCGCTTGAGAGCACGTTGGACCATTCAAGGCTGATCGTTTTCGCAGGAATGGCATCTGGTTATCATATTCTGCACAAGATATGCATCTTCAGCAGCTCACCGAGAGCGTTTTGTGCCGCGTCAACGTCACAAAGAACCCAGCGGTCACAGTCCCCTTCGATGCTGCCCGATAATCCAAACGCCGCGCCCCATTTTCACTCCCGTTTCTTGACTCTGAACCATCGTCGAGTTGAAAATCAGCCGGGCCCATCAGCTTGGATCGTCTCTTCGATGTGCGTTCTGCCAATTTCAGTCTCGAGACTTTACAACGAACAGACTTTATCAGATTGCCGTTGCGTCATTAAGCTTACAACTTGGTGCATTATGAAAAAAGTGACAGTAAGGTATGTGCGATACTTGTCTACCAAGCCGAGTCTCGTTTTTTCGCGCGTCCCTCTCAACGAGTACTTCTCATCGCTGCTCGTACGCGTCATCGCCAAGTATAACATATCCAGAGCTTGAATGTTGAGTAAGACGAAGAAACTTGGCTGGACGCATGCACACAGCCGGGCTTTATTATCGAGGTGATCTACCAAGACTTTGAACCAATGGCCGTTATTCCCCACCCTCCACTTGCAAAGGCGTAATCCTGAAATCTAATATCTTATGTCCGTAATGCGCTTATCACGTACAAAAAAAATTATTACAACGAAAAGAAAACAATCGCAATGAAACAAAAGTTGGTTTATTTTTTGTAATGAATGAAAAATTTTTTGTATATTTCTAGCGAGTTATTTTTGTTTCTGGTGATTATTTGTTATCATTATCGTTCGGTCTTTGCGGATGATTCAGAATAGATTTGATAGAACGATAACGACCATTGATAAGCTGGAAAATTTATTGGCCTTGTTGATCAAAGGCGCCTCATTTTTCCGTCCCTGTTACTCTTGGTATGACTGTCGTTTGGTTTTGTGGACGTGTTTGTTTGTGTGAGTTCGTGTCAGGAGGATTCAGAGAAACGCGACGTGTGGATGGACAGACGAATGGGAGACTGTTACTCTCAATTGTCCCTCATTGCGTTGGGGTCAAATAAGGTAGCCACGGCAGACACCGTCGTTGGAGCACACCATTGGTTAAGTGCGGCATCCTCCAAGAGCGTCTGTGGGAAACAACGTGAGAAATTCGTCGTTGCGTCATCGCGACCTCCATCCAATTATGTGACTTTAATTTTCTCCCCCCCCCCCCTCTCTCTCCGGTCTCCTGTCTTGTAACGCCGACTTTTTCCCCCAAATCAGATCCTTAGCTGGTAAAGAAATCGGTGATTAAAATTGATGCCAATTGCTGAATTGTAAGTTGTAATGCAATTACACAAGTTAACCGATGTAAAGAAGTACTTACTTTTCGACGTGATATCGAGGTGGAAGTTTTTTTAAAATTTGTTTATAGGATATAACTTTGAGTCACGTCAGATGGAAGAATTGAAGAGCGACGGTATTGCTGGCGTGTTTTTCATATGTCGTCATTGTCGTGTTACAAAAACAGTTTCGACACACGCGGAGCACGAAACTGTGGCCAATCGACAGTTTTCCTTCATCGTCAATTACGAAACGTGCCACGATAACACGCTCGCACTGATAACACGAGTGCGGCGTGATGTTTACTAATTCTTAATCCTAAAGGCAGGAGTGAGATTCCAAAACTTTGGCTAGCGATTATTTTTTCTAATCTTTATTTTTGCACAGAAATTGAACTTCACTCGGTGAATCGATTGGAATTTGAAACTGATTAGAAATTTCTATTTGTTTACATTGTCTGTCAGGAAAAATGTAAATACAAAATTATCGATTCTCATTTCCATTTATTTTTGGAAACTTTCAATTTACACAACAGTCTCATTTTGTTTTTTGATTTTTTATATGCAATTTCAACTATAGGAGGTAGATATTTTGCAACTGAAATTCGGAAATGATTAATTATGAAAATCCTTCAATAATTGAAGGCAATAATTTGTTCAGTTTTGAATAACAGTTTGAGAAAAATGTCAACCGAGTTTTGTAATTTGATCAAACGTAATATTCCGAGCCGCGTGATTGTTTGAAGATTGATTGCGGCGATGTCGCGCGGATCGCAGAAAAAAAAACAACCGAAACGTTTGAAAATTCCTTGGGCTTGCGAGACCGCTAATTGCGCGAGTCAATCTAGCACGCCAATTAATACTATTTTTTGCCTTAATCGTTGATCTCCAAGCTCAGCCGCTTCTCTGTCTCTTATTCAGCTTTATCTGCGCCGGTTCGTATCTCTCGGCGGACCTTTTGGCCGCGTGCGCGGCATCTTACGTTCTCATTTCGCGTCTTCCTCGTCTTTATTTTTCTCATCTCTGGCCTCCTCTTGTTTATCTCGTCTATTTCTATGTCGGGCGAAGGGTCACGTGCGATTCACACATCGCGACGTGGGAAACTGCTCTCGGACTCGAAAATGATAATGATAATAACTATTCCGTCGTAAATTTTCATTCAGGCACCGTTTCAGAGACCAAGTCGGGACGTTGAAAATTTTCCGAAACAAAATATCGCAAGCCGCGACGCGCGCGGGAAAATTAAATGCAGAGTGAACTAGTTTTACGAACAAGCCAATATAAACACACAGTCATAGTTGGTTTTATCTCGTTAAATGCAACTGAAAGTAGCCGATACATTTACGTGAGGCGAAAACAAATGAACTTTTGTACCCGGTGACATCAAGGTTCTTGCGAAAATTTCAGTTGTTACGAATTCAAAAATTCTTATCAAACACTCTTTTCCCCCTCACTTTTAATTGCGCGGTTCGTATGCCACGTACGATTACTCGCCGACCTCGTGTTATAATTTCTATCATTCATTGATACACGTTATTAAAAATAATGTGAACTTTGCTCAACGTACAGAATCTCGTTTATAAATCACGTTAATGATGTACGTAATTAAACAATAATGGTGACAATGTCTAAGGCGTAGTACACATCACAACAGCGACAAAACCTCTTTCTTATTTTTCATCAATTTATATCACAAAATTTTAATTTACGTAACACTCAAACTTCGGATACTTCCTTAAACGATTCTTAACAACTTTAAATAATTTGCACAATTTTTCCATCATGCAGGTAAAAATACGTACGACATTTATGTTCTTTTCACACGGATGAAATTAGTCCTTAAAGCCCTACAAGGATATGAATAAATTTGCGAGTTTTGATAATAAAATTTGAAAGGGTAATTCACGCAACGGGAGTTAGGATAACTCAAAAGCGACATTCAGCGAGAGATCTCTCCTCGGATCACGTATGACATTATATTTCAGCACAACTATTAAGGACATAATTTATGAGGAGGGGCAGAGTGGAAAGACGATTTTTGACGATGGTATCTCTCGACGACCGGTGTCTCCTACACTTATATGGGGAGCGTCGGCGCGGCGGGTGAAACGTATAACGTTTGTTTAGTTGGCTGCAATTAAGCCACTTGGTGGCAATTGTTTGTCGCTCCGCAGAGAATTCCGCTCCCACCGCGTCGCGGAGACCAACACACTGTGACCAAGGCGATAAAAGCGAACGAGTTGTCAGGGTCGGGGGTCAAGCAGGTCCAGTAGCCGGTGTCCGCCAATCAGCGACAACAAGCGAGATCAGCGAGACGATTGTCTTTTGTTTTTTCAGCGGACAAAAAAGTCGACTCACTTGCCACGACCGAGCGTTACGTCAAAGCCTCTCGAAAGTGTCACGAGCCAAATGTTGGGAACGCCAACATCAGGACTAGTTGTACAGCTGATTTAACCTTGCGACTGATTGACGACGATCATGGGCAAATTATTGACAACTGCTGATCAAATGACGACGTTCGCTCGCCTCGCACCTGATACGTCAAGGAGAAAGATTGATCTCGTTGTTCAGATTTGATCGGTTCTAATTAGTCGGATCGGCTTTGATGGTTAGATCAATTTTTTATCCTCCACTGTGAACGTGATACAAACGCACTATTTTCAGCCGAATTCATTCGAACAAATCAACATAATGGTAATGACCAATTAAAAATTTTTATTTCCCTTTATAAATTGTGAAACATACAATCCAAGTATAACCAACTTCGATAATGTATTTAATTTTTTGTATTCCAGCGTTTCATACAAAATGAATTGATTTGCTAACATTTACTTCGAGTATTTCCACAAGTACGTGATAATGTGTGCATAATTATCTAAGTTCCAAAGCCAAAGTTTATTCACTACTGAGAGGAAATATTTATCCGATAACTACAATAAGACTTTTTCTCAAAAGACAGCGTGTCTTTTCAATTTGATGTGAAATTTACATCTGGATACAAAAAGAAATGAAACAAAAATTGAAATGTGTAACGACAAGTTGGGAAATAAGAATGTAATTGTCCGGTCTCAAAAGCAACCCTTCAGTATTTCGTTCAGTCAATTGGACGAGTCTTGTGTGCGACTGTAAAAAATGAGTTCCGTAAAGTCCAGGTCCAGTTTGTCCAGTTTTTCTTGTCTCTGTTTTGTTCGTTGGACCAAACGGGGACAATATCGTTTCGAAGGTCCAAACACGTTTGACTGATTTGAAATCGTCAACTGGAGTCGACGGTCGTAGGTGTGCCGCTCGTGGCGAAAGAATCGAGCGAGATTCTCATTTATCAGAATACATCCGGCGGAAGTGGGGCGGCCCGTGCGTAGGTAAGATACAGAGAACGGAGAGGAGGAAAAGGAAACGCTTAAAAACAAAGTTGTAAAAAATGGATTCTTATAGCCGGCGTCATTGGGACTATCAGATAAAGCCAGCTGTTTTCGTGCTACTGTATTAATTTGATTTGGACGATTAGAGGCTGCCGAAAAATTTACAACCAGACGCTAATCGCGATGGCTTGATTAATTCTTTTGGCGGAGTCGATTTGTTCGCTGGCGCTGATATAATTTGTCAGTTGGAAACAAAAAATTAGTCTGACAAATTTGTTTCACTTCAGAAAAGATTTGGTGATACTTTTTTTTTTTTTTTGCAATGTTCACTTTTATGCAAAAATAAATATTTGTTGGAACAGTCTGACAATTGTAGCTTAATCGATATTGCTCAACTAAATGCAAAATTGATCATTGAACTACGATGGACAGCAGCTAAATCGAGTCAAATTGCAGTGTGTGGATTAATTCAAAATTCACCTTCACTTGGTAATGAATTATTATCACAAATAAAGAACAATTTGTCAGACTAAGAACAACAGTTTGCAGTATCCCAAAACACTGGACAATTCTTATTCCGCGGCAACAATGAAGGAAGAGCCCACAGTAGCTCAATAAGTTACCGAGGTAGAAAACGGCGAGATCAAAATCTGCTTAATAACCGGCGGAATTTATTGGCTGAGTTCCCTCCGGCTTGCTAACCGTTTACCATCCCGTTTACTCTGTTTTTAGTCCCATGCAACGTTATTTTAAGAATCTTTCATTATGAAATTTAATATATTGCGATTTAGCGATCGATGCTCGAAAATTTGCGAAACCACATCTTTACGATTCTTTAGCATCAAACGAAGATGAACAACAATGAGATTTAAATTCTAGCTCAAGAGTGGAGTACGAGTCTTTGATTTTGTAAGATAAAATTATTGGAAGAGAGAAAATAAGCGTGCCAAGAGTTGGACTTGGTAAAATGTATTCGATTTAACGGCGTCTACATGCGTCGACTGGCGGCCTTGACAGAAAAACAGTCGGGCCTGAAAAAGAGGTGTCAATGTCGAAAAAGTGACCTGCGCGATTAGCATAATAGTCGTTCGGTGTGCTGTCAGCGCAAAAAGTCTTGGCCGAAGTTAAAAGCGGCTTTTCGAGCCTCACCCGGTTGCGCAACTGAGCCTCTCACTCTTTTTGCGCATCCTACCTACTTTGCCACAATTCACATCGTCGTGGTATCAATCGGCAGCGCTATTTGCCGCATGCATTGGCGGATACCGGTCGACCTTCTGATGTTGCAATGTAAGACCTGACATAGATAGCGACTGCGCCCATACACCGAACGGGCCCGCATCTTGCGAAAGAAACTTCCACTTGTTTTCATGAAAATCCCGTTAATTTTCGAGCTTGAAAATCTATCATTTAAATTTCAATTTCCGGGTTCGACAAACTAGCCTGAAATACTTTTGCCAAATGTTTTCTAAATTGGCTGCGGTTTTTAGTTGCATGCAAAAATTTTGCACTTCTTTTATCACCGATAAATGTGATATTCAATCGAACAATTTTCAACAATGTTCTGATCGGTTTTCTTTTTCTTTGTTGCAGGAGAATATTGCAGCTGAACCAAATGATGTATCGGAAGATGACCACTATTCGAGTAAGAAACTTTTTTTTATAATACACCTGAATTCTACTCCACCTCATCGATTTTATTGTACTTTAGAGGGTATATCAATAGAAATTATAATATATTCAGTTCCAAATTTATCTTCGGATACAATTTTTTTATATCTGGCGATACACATATAAAAAAAGAAGCTGAACATGTATTTAGATTCACGATTATTATCATTTTGTGCTTGCAAAAATATGCTTCACATGTTTATTTCCATTTTGAATAACAGAATAAAAATGTTTCGAGTTTATCATTGAAAATCAAAAGTCGTTCCAGTTTCTTTCCATAGTCGCACTCTTGAAACGTTGCAATATCGATTCATGTAAACGGATCACACAATAATCTTATTCCACTCAATTTGGACTGACGATCTAAGGCACCTGGCGATTAAAACACGTGCAAACAAGCGATATTAATTTGCTCGTTGAACAAGATAACAGTTATATATTGTTCACGCCAACACACACGAATCGAGCATCAAATAATATGACTGGAATTCATCTGCTTACAAAGAGCTGAAAAAACCTCAACGTCCATATTTTTTTTCAATTTTATTTTTCTTGTCAAAAACAATTTTATTGAATTAAGTCATAGTCTTACTGACTAAGAAACTTGCCAAAAATAATGAAAGATAAATCTCAACATTCCAAGACAAAATTGACTAAAAAATTTTCCAAAAATAATGAAAGATAAATCTCAAAATTCCAAAATGAAAATTGGCAGAGTTTCAACTTTGATGATTATTTCATTTGTTTATTTGATTATTTTGTTGTTTTTTTGTGTATGAATATGCAAATGTTGAAATAGACTAACTGGTGTGAATTCACTTGCTCAGATTTATAAAACATAAAAATTAGATACAACAATCGGATAGGATCGTAATTATATCTAACGATTATTCGGTAGAAATGATTGGCATGTAAGCCCCGTATAGCTATGTATCAAATATGATTATAATTTCGGTTTGCTTTACAGACGCACCTTTACAGTTTATCCTATACCTATATATATTACTATAATCTATAATATCGTTTTTAGTTCTCGAGTGATACATGCACAAGCCATAATTAATAAATCATAATTTCGGCTCGTGAATATTATGTAACACGTGAGGACCTCTGTGCGTGACTCGTTTCGGCGCATTCGCAACAGCGACGGTCCACTAATTTCACTAATTTGGTTTTGGTCCATTAGTATTTATGATCGCCGTGCAGCCGTCGTAACGTTGTTATGAATCGTATTAATTGAGAAGTTTCACTGATTTTCGTATCCCTGTTGAGAGACAAATTACATTCTATTTCACAGTTTTGCACTAACATATATTTGATATGAAAATTTCTTACTGTTTAAAATAAAAAACATTGTTAATCAAAAATATTTATGCAAAATTATTTCAATTGACATGTACTTTGGATGTAACAGTTTTCATGACTCATATATTCTCACTTGTATATGTAAGACACTGAAAAAATTAGTACTAGGCAATTATGTGTTTTGAATCTTTGAATAAAAAATAAAAAAAATAAAAAACAGAAATTCAATCAAAATGAATAAATAAAAAGTTGAGATATCGCCAAGTTAGTTGTTAATAAAAGTAATAAGTAAAGAAGAAATAAAAATGATTTAAAAAATTAAACGATTAAAATCATCAATTTTATTAAGGCAAAAAAGTGTTCTTGAACTCTGCGCTTTCAGTTTGGACTTTTCGTTTCTGTTTTATTGACACATCATTAGTAACGTCACGATTAGAAAAAAGAAGAAAAAAAAAAAGAAAAAAAGATTGAATTAAATGCAAGTCTTTGTTAGCTTTACGTTTTGTGAGCGACACTTAACATGTGCCTATGTTGCCTGTACTATTTTTTCCAGTGACGAGCGAAACCCGTGTCTCGAGATATTCTCAATGAGCAAGCCTGCCTCAAAATTTCTTTTCTCCGAACGCTAAACTCAACTGTCGTATAGTATGCAAGGTAAGAAACGAGCGTGACTATACCTTTGTTACAAAATTATAAGCACACCCAGATAATAGTCATAAAACCGATCAATCAATTTCTTGCCATTTTGAATAATTTTGTGTACCAAAAAGAGAGAGAAAAAAAAATTTAGCGTGATGAATTGAGTTATGTAATGCTAGACTGATCGTTATGTATCTTGCTCATTAAAATCCAATTGGCATTTTTCATTTCGTCAGGCGCGCTCATGAAAGACGAGGATAAGCTGAAGCTGATGCTGCTTGCTTGGAATTATAATCTTCAGCATCAGGCACAGGCACAGGCACAGGCGCAGGCTGCGAGCGCGGCACTCTCGCCCAATAACTCCTCGAAAACCGCAGCTACCACAGCTGGTACACCTGTCACCAGCCAATCGGCCATTTCTACGGCAAACAACACCATTAACAACTCCACACTCACAGGTAACATCCCCCTTTTTCACATTACCCTTTGAATTATTGATATTCCGATACGACTCGACTGATTCCACTCAGGCTGATTTATAATGCATAAACACATCGGCGAAATTTAAAATTAACTCACCGTGTCAGACAGCCACGGCTCACGTACAAACTTTTCCAGCATTAATAATTGCACGGATAACTTTTTTTGCCATTTAATTAAATCCACTTTTGCATATAAAATAATTCATTTTTGACGTTATATATACACCGCGACCTGGTCGACTATTTGTCCAGTTCCAACAATTGCCACGTTACCTTTCGATGCAACAATTTTTTCCACTTTCGGTTTGGGTGTAAATTTGTATAATTAACAATTTTCCTTTTGCCCCAACTGGCGTCAGTCATTTTGCACACCTCATTTCGCTGACGCCACTTGGTGTCTTCCTAGTTGCATCCTGCGTGCTCCGCGTCTCTCATTAAGTTGCATATTTTGTGGTTAATCAGCTAGCATCTAAGCATGATCAGTATCGCAGCATGACATCGCTCTCTCGCAATTCTATACATTTTTTCTCGAAATCTATCGAGTCCCGCAGCGAGGGGAACGAGTTTTGCCTCGGCGAACTGGTTCAGTTGGTCCGACAAATTTTCTACCCACTCTCTAGGTTCAAGATCCAAGGTCTGTTCTGAAACGTAAATTATTCGGCTCATTTGAAAATTGCAAATGCGAAATGTTCACGTGTAAAATCAACTTTGTCTGTTTTCTTATAGCTGACAGGCGGATTTTCAGCGACGCATAAATCATCTCTCGCGGTGCGTCGCGGCCGTGCACACCACGTCGCAAGGATAGGTGAAAACCGTGCCATCATTGGCGAGCCCGCAGAGTTCGAGTATCGGTGTTCATTTCAGAAATTTAATATCGTAAGGTCAAGCCGCGGCAACATTGTACCCAACTTTGCGGTGACGTTCGCCGTTCCGTTAGGGGCACTGACCACAAAAATTGTCATTTTTACCCTCCGATAAATTGACTCCGTTACAAACATCATTGACTTACACTGAAACCAAAAACACTCGAACAAACTAAGTCTATCGAAAATCTTACAGCGAACGACAGAAAAAAGAAACAAGATCAAGGTCACAAATAACTTTCAACTGTCTCAACTGGAAAATGCAGTAAAAAATGTACCATTTCTTTAAAACTCGAATCGTTTTGTTTATTCGTTCGTTTATACAATTTAATTGCTTCAGTGAGTTTCAACTAAACTTTCAGTAATTTTGGGTAACCTAGAACAAAGTCAAACAATATAACTGATTACAATTTTATTTATCTTGTTATTTAGATTTTTTGTTGTTGAAATTAGATAAAGATGTACAGTGTCAGAGAAATGAAAGAGGCATTTTTATGAAACAGAGAGTGTTGCACCTACAGTAGCAATTAATAGAAAGAATGTCCGTCGGTTACACTTTTTGAAGCGTAACTCGGACATTTACAGTTAACAGTTCAATTATTTGCGGCGGGTTCGAGAATTTGACCGAGCGGAGTGGGGGTTTTATCGCGAAGTAGATCCGTGTCGAACGCTAACGCGAAAAGGCTACTGTAAGATATAATCCGATGGGACGGACAGGGTAGGGGACCGGGCACCATCTGTGGTGCGCTCTTCGCCGATGGCTAGTTAGTTACGCAATGTTCAAGTCCACGATAGAGGTCCGCGAAACCAGTTTGAGAATCAGGCTAGGTGAGAGGGAGCCGCGCGGTAGGGGGAGCGCGAATTATCCTTCCGTAACCTCGCCTAACCGAACCGACTGTGCAGACGCGCGGGTATTATTAGACCTGCATGAGCGGCAAATCCGATTTGCCGGAGAAACCTTCCGGGATCGTGGATTGAATTTGACGTAGCCGGTTAGTGCAAAAATACTGCGCGACAATAATTACGAATAAAGTGGACAGGGAAAAGAAAAGTGCGACGTCGCGGGAATTCGGGCATTCAATATTTAAGCCGAGCCGGGAGATTCGATTTTGCTCGGCCCTACTCCTGTTCATAATTCAGCCGCCCTCGGAGACAGTGCAGTTTGCATTTTAAAAAGCAACCTCGTTAATCGCCAATGCGCGTTTTATTTTTCAATGACCCGACTTATATACGGAGACAGACACCGGTATAACCCCGCGCCATAAACTAATTAGCCGATCGATTAGCCGATCGGCAAATGAACTCTGCGTTTCGGGAATGATGCGGCTTGCAATTAACCCACACGTAATCCCGTTTTCGATGCTCCATTGTACGGCTGAATATTTAATTCACTTCATCGCGATTTTCCATCGCGCATTCTTCCCTGAGAAAATTCAATACGAAATTAAACCCGGATAGGTCCGCAACGAAATAGATCATATAACACTTTTCACATTTTTCCTACACTTTGAAACTTGTGTTTTTAATTATGCTCCTGTTAGATTTTTTTTTTACTATTATTTTCTTTTAAAGTTAAAAGAGTCGCTGTTTCAAGGGATCAGTTGATCTTGGCGGAATTTCGAGTGCATCAAAGCGGTTTGCTCGGCTCGCGCGAATTCATCGAGTTTTCCCTTCAATTTTGCCGGGAACTGCAAGGTGGATGGACTCTTGGGTGGGGCAGTCGATGTCAGGTCCAGTGGTTTGCGGGACCGGCCACGGCAAACGAGCGGCGAGATTGGAATTGGTAACAGGCACGCCGGAGCTTGGTAGTATATATTCTCCGCTGCTTTGCTTCTTTAACGATACTGACGTATGCTCGCCGGAGGCGAGGCACCTCGGCTGAGCACGTATTCGAATCCTAGAGGTGCACACCAACTTTGCAGTGCCGGCGTTCCACCTCTGCTACTCCGCTTCAGCGATAAAACGGAGCCTCTTCCGTTTACTGCACCTCCTTTCGGTGCGTTTCGTTAGCATACATTTGCGAGCGCTCGCTATATAGTACCCCCGATATACCGTGTGCGAAGGCGTATCTCTCGGCCTTGCCATGAAAATTTGCCCCGTCTCACGTACATAAACGCCTCGTGTGCGATTTTTTTCGACGCTCAAAAAACACTGCACCGACGCTTTTTTGCACAGGAAACAGAAAGGAAAGAAAAAAGAAAGAAAAACATCCACCCGTCGTAAACAAAAAACTTTTTCATGCAAATTTCACCTCCCGGTCGTACTTTCATTGGATCCTGAATTATTCGTGACTTTGAATGAACACCAACCAGGGGGGAAATTTTTAACAGCCCAGGTTCATCTTGTAATCATTTTTATAGCCTCGCATTTTTAACTATTCAGTTTTATCGCACCGAGCGTGGACAGTAGACACTTGGCTTGAAATTGTTGCAACAAAAAAAAAAGAGTGAAACTTTTTTGCCAGCGTGTCTATCTAGTCGCTTTTATGGGTACACGTAATAGTGAAAACGTTTGTTCTTGATTTTCCATTGAACTAGAATTCTAAGGCCGCATCCTTTCGTGGCACAAAGGCTCATCTTTTAAGAGGCTGAATTGATAAGAGGCGGCCTTTTCTGCGAACTTTCTGATGTACGTTCATGGGCGCACGTGGGTATATGTTGGTGTGTGAATTACGACGGTGTCCGGTATTGGCGATGGATACCCAACAGAAAGAGAGAGGCTCCGAGGCATTTCCCCACGCCGTGGCCCTGCAGCGTTCCCTATACCTGGGCAAGGAGCGGCACGCACTTCTGAGTCCCCACAAGCACCGACCGAACCCGTCCTAGACCTAGGCGATCTATACTTACGACTCCGTTTCCTAGCAATCGAGAAAAGGATCGGCCCGCGCTCTGATTACAGGTTTGAGAAACCGGTAATCCCCCGAAATCAACGGGATACGCGTCCCTGTCCGGAGTCCATTGTCCCAGACCGCTTCTCCGTGGAACACGTGTCGGGAACGGTTGCCTTCCGCTGCATTCCTTGTCGACATCCAGGTCACATCTGGAGGTGGCACGGTCATCTGTGGATTTCGGAAAACATGGACCGCAGAGTTAATGGCAGATGTTCCACAAATACGCTCATCGTCTCGTGTGAAAATAACTTACACGCATGTGCTTTGTGGGGTACACTCGGACGGTTTAAATTCTGAGTTTCCCGCCAGTGTTGTGTCTTTATGACGTTTTTAGTGGTCTCTTTTTGAACACTGCCTTTCACGACGTTCAAATATATCCCACTCGTTCAATCGGTCATCCCAAGTCTTAGAAGGTTTGGAAAAATAAAAATGTGTTCTCACAAATGATCAAAATGGAATCGAACGATTAATATTTACAGTTTAAAGTGGTCTTTCTTTTTTTTTTCTTCTTCAATTTTGTCTTTAGTTATAATTGAATGGGACGTCAATAAAAAAATAAAAGCTGTTAAAAAAAAGTTGATAAAAAATGACGGATTGTAAACAAAGTGAAATTTTAAAGATGATAAATCGATTTTGATTACGATCGTTAGTGTGAAATGTCTCTATTTTGCTGACTAACAGATAAACTAAAAAAAAGGTATACGAGATCCGTGATGCAGCCACTGCGAGCGTAAAGTGGCTGTAATTGAAAACGCGTAATTCCCCTGCCGGTCCAGGAGTCACGCATGGACCCGTCGCCGGCTGATCGAGATTGCGAAATAATACCCTCGCCTCATCCTCGGATATCCTTTAATCAGTCGCGTCACGCGAACCAAGCGTGTACAGTGTTTACCATTATTATTCATAATGCGGTACCACCCACGTGTCCTTCTTGGTTGGAACGTGGTCCAACCGTGGGAAATCACTTCACCTCGTTACTACAATTTTTTTTCACTCTTCCACCGTATTTTTTCAATAAACATCAAACCTAATTACAAAAATTTCTTTCAATTTCGGTCCATCCAATCCACCCTTTCAATCAGTTGAAAATTGATTCAACTTTAGATTTTTGATTAATACTAAAAACCACGAAATTGCTACTTATGATAAAAAATCAATTACTTATATTTCAATCAATTAAATTTTTCAAGAACGTTTAACGATGTGTTAATTTTTTAATTGAAAACGGTTCACAAATTGGGAGTCAAATATTTTGAAAGAAATCGGTCGGAGAAATGAATTGGTATAATTGGATTACGTGATTTAATGTTGAGATTAAATTTTATGATTTAATTACGATATGAATTATCATATGGATTTGTTGTTTCAGATTCGCGTAATGGCACGTCCGAGATAAACGACCTCTCGACAGGCACGGTGCCGAATTTGAGTGCAGTAGCGGGGGTCGGCAGCGAGGATATGGCTTCCTTGTGGGCATCGTATGCGATGGGATTAAAGAAAACGCCACCACCCGCCTCAGCGAGCACTCCATCGCGATCAGATCGCGACAGGGAATCCAGCCCGACGGGTGGCGAGGGCACTGGCAGCGCGCACGATGAGACTAGTAGCAGCGGCAACAAAGAGGACGAGGACGACGATGACGAGGATGCGGACGAGAGACTGGATCCCCGACATCACGATCCTGAACGCCTCAAAGCATTTAATGTAAGCCTGTGAATCTCATCTGAACACTCAATTTCGCATGCATAATGCCGGCAGCGGTTAAAGATGAATCGAAAGTTTTTTTTTTTCTTTTTTTTTGCAGTAATAATGTTTTTATGATTAGTTTTGTTTGTTGGTAAAGATCGTTTTCAGTCGTCGAGATGATGTCGTTTGATTCGGAAATTGTTTACTAATTGAAAGAAAAAATTTATTACCAGACTAAAAATAATAAACGGAAATTTTATTATTCAATAATACTATAATATAATGAAGAATTATTAAATTTCATTGAGAGCTGTAAAATTGGTTTTGCAACCCATGCGATTATCGATATTGAAATCCGAACGTCGCTGAAATTTTATTTAAATATTATTATAAAATGTTATTAACATATTAAGGATATTATCGGATATCGAAAATGTTCAATGAATCAATCAAGCTGGCTGTCTCAAATATTTCATAAATTTTGTTGCTGCAGTTAGAAGTCCATAAAAAATTGTAATTGAATAATAGATATTCATTTAGGAAGTAGAAAAAAGATTGTCGAAAAAAATTACACTCCATTCAATGAAGCGTATTAATTCAAAAAAATGAGATCATATACGATAAAAAGCGCGCAGTTTATTTTGGATTTGCCTTTTTTCACGTTTTTCTGTTTTTTTTTCCGCGTCGAGTTCAAACGCTGAATCGATATGGAGGACTTAAATAATTTGTTCAAAAATAAAACGTCGACGAAAAATCAATGGTTTGCGGCTCACTTCGAAAAACAATCAAATAATTCACCGCAGAAAGGCTCATCAATAATACTCACCACGGCACTCCATCAATCTGCTGTATATTACAATTCAAAAATATGACCCGCAACAACGTTTTTTTTAAAGCCCATAACGCTCGACCTTGAGTTGCAACGAACGGTTTAATTAATTACAATGAGTTGAATGGGGGACAGCCTCTCTCTCTCAGCGGCTGAATTCTTAATTCGTCAAGAGGCGCGCCGCGGCGGCACACAAGGCCCGTTTATCATGCATTCACATTGGTGGTTGTTGCTCGTGGCAGATGTTCGTGCGGCTCTTCGTGGACGAGAACTTGGACCGCATCGTGCCGATCTCAAAGCAGCCGAAGGAGAAGATCCAGGCGATCATCGACAGCTGCACCCGACAGTTTCCCGAGTTCGCTGAGCGCGCCAGGAAGAGGATCAGGACGTACCTCAAGAGCTGCAGGAGGAACAAGCGCGGCAGGGAAGGTGCACCCTGGGACGCCGTGAGTACTTTTTATTGCCTTTCTTTTCTCATCTTTGTTTTTTCTTCTGTTTTCCTCCTCCTTCAAGCGACATTCCTCGTTCAATTTTTCTCGGGCGTAATTGAGAGGAGCCGGTTGGTAGTAGTTGGTCGATTAATCAATAGGAATGAGATGCGAGAGGGGATGGAATTGAAAAAAAAAAGTCAAATGTTCGGTTGGATAATTTATGCGACTGCTCGTTTCAGGCTCGACCGACCCCGGCCCATTTGACGTCCGTGCAAGCCGAGCAAATTTTGGCAACGGCCTGCGACAATGAGGGCGAGAACGCAAAACGCATGAGGCTCGGCATGGATCCAGTGTCCCAGCCAATGCCAACGCTTCCGGCAGCGACGGTAAGCGACAAACGATTTCACATATCTTCGCACGAATTCTGAAAATGAGAGAAAAAAAAATTAAAAGAAATAAAAATGAACACAACAGCTATCGGCGCAGCGACTGCGTCAGTTGAGTTTTATCGGTATCTTATCACGACGTCGCCCTTCGAACGAGCCTTGAAAAAAAAGTTTTTTTTTTTTTTAAGAAATTCGAGTCGCCTTATCGGGCCGTGGTTGCCTCGTCATTTCGTTGAAAATCCACGTCGAACGACAAGCTGCGCAACGTTTGCAAGTGAAACGTGCGTGAATCAAGCTCCAGTAGGTACAGAGAGGCCGACGATAACCCTCGGGGTCAGACCCCCACTATCGTCTCAAGAAACAAGGCAAAGAAGCTCTCAATCTACAGCCGTTAAAGTTTTCTTCGGAGAAATTTGTTCTGCGGCAAGAAACGACGATACGCTCTTTTTCTCATGACTTATTTATAGCCTAGGTAATGAAGCGATTTTACGGCCTGGTCTTAGCCCTCTCGCGCAATTAAGATAACCCGAACTTGTTCATTACGATCGGTTATTATTGTCGCCCTCGATTAGACCTTTTTCTAGGCGCTATCGGTTTTAAAATCCCTGCGAGCCGATAACCCCGAGCCGACCCAAGACTACCCTATTAAGAAGACCTCCGTCTATCTGCCGTGGCACCTATATAATTGACGTCAAAGCACACTGCTCGGCTTTCATAAAAACACCTCCCTACATCCGTTCCAAGATCCCGCCGTGTCCCCCGCATGCTCTCTATCTTGCTTCCCGTGCCGCCCCCTCTCTGTCCCGGTCACCTCCTGCCTAAAGAAGGCCTCTCTTTTCTGAATTCTCCATAGGCTTACTCACGCGTTGACTCCAAACGCTCGCACATCTGGTCCACCGTGGCTTTCTTTCTTTCGCTTTTTTTTCTTCCCATTTCCCAGTACCCGTCCAGGTTTTTACGGTATCTATTCTCGGGATTGCTTCTCAGTTGCTTTCCGTCGGTATCTTTCTTCGTATACCTTTTGCCTTGTTCAATTTTAATCAGCTGACACTCGGGTCGTGTTGTTCAGAAGTGGGGAAGATTGCATTGTTCTGCACTGGTGACACTGATGGAACAGCCGCGATGTCAGCCGATCCTTCAATGATCGGTACTGTACAGAGTGATTGGTGACCATGCGGAAGAAGAATCACAGAGTTCTTCATAATCAGTTGCGGAATCAACAGGTACATCTGTAAATCTCGCGGTTGAGTTATGTTACACGGTCACGAACAATTTCGTATCTAAATTCCTCCTTCTTTGAAGATCAGCCGCTTTTTTTCCTCATCCTCTTCGTCGCATATTTTTATTTATTTGTTTCTTTACTTTTTGTATTTTTTTAATGAGAATAAAAGAAGTTTACTGCTGGTATGTAATAACGTGTTTGTTTCTGTCTTTTCACAGCAAACGGACGTCCGAGCGAGTCTGGAACATTTCTCGAGCACGCCAGTGAAACTGCTGCCCATCAAAAGGGAGGACACACCGCCGACACCATTGACACCATTGACACTGGCACCATTAACCAGCTTGGCCAACTTGCCGAGCAATAACCTCTCGTCCACGCCGCTATCATTAGCACCCGTTTCCAAGTTACTTACGCCTACTGATAACAAGAGTCTCATGAGGTTCGTTGATTTCGTACATTGCGCGTTGCTAATTGGAATTCAATAAAAATCGTTCAAATCCTGTATTCAAAACGAGAAATTTATAATTTTAAGATTCATGAAACGTTTTCAGTCACGTCGTGGAGTAAAAGCATTTTGTGATGATGTGTATAAAAAGGTGACAAATGATTTGTCTGTCTGGTGAATAGCGATTCTAAAAATAACATAAACTCTTGGACGTGTAACGTGATCGTCAGATCTGTCTGACACGTTTTTGAGTCCCATCGGATGACTTCTTTTGAACATTTCAACGGGGTCCGTTCCCTTCGTTTAATAATTTCTTGTAACAGCCAGTTATAAAGTGGTCAAAAGATTTGACACGAGATACGTCACTCGTTGACTTCTTGGAAACCATGATCACTAAAAACCACCTTCACCTTTCAGCCAAGCGACGATAGTGAGCTCATCAGCCGTCAACGGAGTCGGCAGTGGAGTAGCACCAACTGCAATGTACAGACCGAATTTCAGTCAAGCCTTCCAGCGAGCTGGCCCGACGACAGTCCCACCAACTCTGTCTGCTGGCCTTTACCCCACACAGAGTTTCACGTCTGGACTCCTCAGCAACGGTACACAAAGTAATATTGACTCTATTGGTGTTTATTTTTTTTTTTAATGGCCTTGTACTTTATTCAACCAATTTCGTACAAATTGAAAGAAGGCAGTCTCATACTAATAATTTTAAAATTACACTTCTGACTGTAATATTTTTTACTACATTTCGTACATATTGTATACATTTTTTATAAAATTTTAATTATTGAATTGGATAAATATTATTTTCGTATTGAAAAAAGATTTTACGTATTTTTAAATTGTTTTTAACAAAAATTAATAAATGACTATTTTACAGGACCAACTGATTTGAGCATGAAAAATACAAAACCGCTGCTGAGTCACAAACTTAACGCAACGGAAATGACGGCAGTGAAGCAGCTGATAACCGGATATCGAGAGTCCGCGGCCTTTTTGTTGAGATCCGCCGACGAGCTTGAGCAACTGTTGCTTCAGCAACCGTAGGAATTCGCATTCGTTGCATCCGTTTAGAGAGCGATAAAGATTGTCAGTAAAACTATAAATCATGGAAAATAAAAATATATATTAGCTATTCAACAATTTGCAAATTGTTTAACGAGACGTAAAAATAAAACACAAAAAAAATGTGAAACCGCAATCATTTGCGAACTGTTGTTAACGCACGAATTTACGCCGATGTATAAAAGCATAAGCGTGACGCCGGAAACGAATGATACGAATTTGTAACAATGTTCAAACTGTTGTTTTTTTCCTATCCAACGAGTGTCATAACTTTTTTTTCACATTTCAAGTGGTAGGACGGTATCGATTGCCTGGGATTAAGTGTTAAATAAAATCTACGAGTCGAAATACTTTTTTTCATGTATATAGTTTCAGCATTGATGTTGTGTCTCAAATCTGTAGAGTGTGAACGTTAACATTCTCTCGACAATTTTCGTTTACAGTCAAACATATGTACGCTAAAAAAAATGATTGTAAATTACCAGCGACTTTGAAACTTTTTTCTGGTGAAAAAGTGATTGTTTTGAAATGAATATCTTTGATATTTCGTTACAGTAAAACACCGTCACATAAAAAAAGTATATAAAAACGATTGAAATACTATAGTCGATCAAGGGTTAAGAAATTAATGAAAACAACAGGGTGTATATATATAGAAAATGACAAATTACATACGAATATTTACTTAATTATTGTTAAGTAATAAACGTGAGAGGATGCGTGTGATCGTTTATGCGTACGTTTTGGCTGTACTAATGTAAGAAAGGCCACTTAGCATGTACTTCAAGTATGTTAAGCATACTTCTTAAACTGAAACTCTGATTCCCATCGCCTGTAGTGTAAAAAGTTATCTTAAAACTATGGAAATTATAAATATTTTATAACTCTACCACTGTTTTATTCAATGAAACTTTGTCATCATTTTGTCCATAATTCATTTCCTCAAATCAGTTCGTTTGAATCAGAACATCAGAATTTGAATTTCATCTTCCAATGAAGAAAATGTTAAAAACATTTTGTAACCTCTAGGCATTGAAGAAAGCACATAATTTTTGTAATTTCATTATGTGCAAAATCATATTTTTGATTACTAACTCATCAAATGATTCGAAAAGCGGCCTTCTTGCACGCTGTACGCATTACCGTGTTACCAAAGAACACAAATAAACTATAAGTTAAGTGTGTAACTTACAAATTTAATGTTTAATTTTTACATTTTTATTTTTTTCAACAATCCGAAGAGGGCACTTTGAAGAATTACTTACGTATATGAAAAACTAAAATATGTTAATTTGAAATTCCTTCTTCGGTTGTAAATTTCAGTTGAAAACTGATAAAATGATAGCAATAGATTTTCGTATTGGCACGATCGACAAAACTAATCGAGTCAGTCGCATCATTTTACATTGAAATTTCGTTTACGTATACATTGTTTATATATTTCATAAGAGAGATCGACAGATTTTTATTAAAAAAAAAATTTTTTTGGTAATTATTTTATGATATATGATGTATAGTATTAAGACTATTGAGTTGAAACACGAAAAGAGGATATATAATGTATATGTATAGTATAAATGTACAATAATTATGAATGATGTATGTGATGCTCTGGTTTGGAACAACGTGAATCTAGCTCTCGGTCATAGATTCATTTAAACGCGAAAGGAAAAAGTTTTTATAATTTAAAAATTATATGTGAATGGTGTTTGTAATTTCTCTCACTTTGAAAAACAAATGTGTATTGCAAATAAAAATTGAGATGTTTGACTAATTGTTTTTTATGATTTCTCACATTTTTAATTCAGTTGTACAATAATACCAAATTCTTTCAACAAATATTTTTCAGAACGTAATTATGGCTTAATACGTTCACGTAAAACGACAACATTTTTAGAATAGCATACTAGAAAAAAAACAATAGATAATATAACCGCTGATTGGTATTTTGTTAATATTGCATATATTTCAATTTCGATTATTCTTTAAATTTTTGGAGTATGTTCAATGATTTAATATCTACATTGTGAATACACTATTTTTTATATAAAATTTTTTTACATTTTGTAGATTGTTGATATGTGTTCGCTCAAACAGCACCTAATTCGAATCTTTTGAATAAGAAAAATGTATGCCTTTTATACAAGTAAATTATAGCTGTGGGGTAAAAAATATACTTCAATAATGTACATACACTCAAAGAAAAGATAAAAAATGTACATAAAATTCTGATTCGTGAATGATTTCCTGAATTCAAGAGAGGCCAACTAATCGAGAAGAATGTTTTATGTATAGGGGAAAAAATTACGATAAAAAGATTGTTCGTTACTGTTGTGAAAACGAAACTCTGAATATTTTTCTAAAATGAGTTGTCTTTTTGCACCGATTATTTATTAAAACAATCTACTTGATATACAAACTAGGCAAATTCAATTCAGTCAAATATGAAATAATAATACATGGAAAAAAAAACTTAAAAATTTATTGATCTCGACTGGTTTCAGGAAACACAGAAAGCTCAAATTTGTCCTACGAATTCGAACAAACTATGTGACTTAATGCTCTCCAACAAATCAATTTCAAAATACATTTCATCGAGTGTGTATGTAATACATCCAAGAAAAATTTCGCATGTTAAATTTTGTTCAAATTAAAAAGAAAATAATACAAAAACTGCATTATTTAATAAATTTATGCGCGACATTATGAAATTTACCAGTCGTGCACCATGATTTGATGTGTTGTATATTAAAGAAGAGGAGAAAACACAGTGTATTTGTTCCTGAAAAAATATAGTAATATTCATATTAATGATAAGCGCATAAAACGACATTATTATTAAATGATGAAGAGTGATTTGATGATACATACTTTTCGTATAAGTGACATACTAAGAACGAAAAAAATTATACAGTGCTATAATTATTACCAATATTATGTATACATAGAAAGATATTCGGCTGTTTGAGTGCGAGAAAAAAATGGGAAGTAAGTTGGTACGGTCTCTTTGACATGCCTTGCCTGTAAATGTAATACACCAACACAACATACACGTTGAATGATAAAACAATCTTACTATCTTGTAAATGTTTTACCAAATATAATCGATTATTAAACTCCATGAAGACAATCTACATTTTTACTTCCTTTAATTTCTGTAATCTAATTTTCGTTGCTTCATCGTGCCCCTGTCTATAGGCGACCATTCTTACACATCGATTGGAAGGGTAATCTATGTTTTAGATATTTAACATTTTGCATTTTTTCCAATCGTCAAATTAAGAACAACTTTTCCACATTTCATATGAAGTTAAACGCATTATAAAAAAATGTTAATTAGATCATTAAGAGCTATTAGAAGAAGCGAATCTGTACAATTAATTTTTTTGGTGCTTTGTAATGACAGAAATATTATTTATCAGTGATAAAAAATGTTATCATTCTTTTATGTTTTTGAACGTGGAATAAAACTAATTTATCATATGATACTTGTTAACAAATTTGTTTCTATCGTTCGTCTCGAATATCAAGTGTGTCCGTTTCAGTTACCAGTTAGACTGATAATATACAATTGATAAAGCCAAATTGGGCAAAAAGAATAAAATAAATAATTGAATAAACAGCATACTCGATTGCATAGTATATTTATAATATGAATACATAAATTCAATACAGACAAAGTTCATCTGGAATTCAATAAATTAGATAAATGTTTTTTACCATCCAATTAGTTTGTAAATATATCAGGAAAAAAAGTTCCTATTGTTTAATTTTTTGTCATAATTCCGCGATAGTTCGGATATAAAATAGACCACCTGTAGCTCAGTCCCATCAATTAGACGGTAGACGCAATTTCTAGAAAGGAAAAAATGAAGTTGATCCTAAGTCTTCTTTTTGTAGCAGCAATTGCATCTGTGAGTTTTTTTATAATCATTTTCAAACCCATATTATTAATAACAATAATAGATGATAATTATGAAATTTAATTTCCGAAAATTGTCAGGCTTCTGAAGTGGAGGAATTGCACAAAAATGTTGAAGATATTTGTCAGTATGTGGAAACTAAACTGAACGAAATTCCAGCTCTTGACCAGATTCTGTCTAAATTAAACACTCACTCTGCTTTCCGTTTATCCGATCATTTGAAAAAGACCTTTGAAACCATCAGAAGTAATGTAAGATGCACCGAATCAATTAAAAATTTAATTTTTAAATCCATCCTATGATAAAATGTTTATTTTTGTAATGTTAAAATTTTTAGGCTCTGGAACAAAAATGTCCAGCGAATTCGGACAATTGTCACGGCTCGCAATCTTACCGTAAAGGAGTAATGTATGCCTGTTTGCGAGCCCATCCATATGTGTCAAAACAAGTTGAACGATATGAAAAATTTGTTACTTGTAATGATAATTTGTTGAATAATGTGGTGACCAGCGTCGAGTTAGTTTTGTCTAATCAAGAACTTCTTAAGACGAGCAAAGCAGACTTGGATCGAGAATACCAAGACTCTGAACACCGAGACGAATTGGTTGACGTAAGTTAATATGATTTCTAAGTTAACACCAAGTTGGAGTTTTGGATAAATCAGTTATTATTATTGTTTCGAAATTTCCAGGTTTACAATTATCATTTAACGCTCATGAATGAGTCGAAAGATATCATCTCTGCAAATATTGACGCTTTGAGCAACCTCACCAAAGATGGCATGCACATCTGTATGAAACACAAACGTCCTGAAATTAGCAAGGCGATGTATGATTATACCGACGTTAGAGGTTGCATCGATGATTTGCTGACCAAGAAGGAAACGTCTAATGATGATTGAACAACGTTGTCAACAATGATGGATTAAGATGTGAGAACACTTGTACTAAGGGATAATCATTTCTGTAAATGGTTACTGCGAAATGTACTACACTTATGGTTAAACAATAAACATGAAACTTAGTTCACAGAGTTTGACAACATATTTTCACTTTTTCATTTATTCGTTTATTGATTTCTCTTAAAAGTTTGAACATACATTTTTAGTTGAGATATTAATTACCTCTTTTAAAATTTTACTGATGAGTATTTCAAAATTGTATTGTTGTGAAGAGATATTTAGTTAATATTCTGACTTTTTCATAGATTTAAACGATAGAAAATGTTAAAAAAAATTTGATATGGATACTTTACATATCGCATTTTTTGTGCAATTCTATCGACAAATTCTAAATGAAATGTTATGACACAAATAATAAAAAAATACGTGTATCTTTGAAACCTCATGAATAATTTTCCGAAGACTCTGAATCTTCTGTTGTAGAACCACTGTAATCTTCATAAGACTCATCACTGAGTTTAGGTGCGGTGGTCAGAAAATCCCGCATGCACATTTGCACACTCGGATAAGTGTACAATTTTTTGGTTAACCTAGGGTAACCATTTTGACTGCACAATTTCATAGAGTTTTCCAAAATCGCATACAGACTTTCAAGGCTGCGAATGCTCTCCAACAAATCTTGTCCATCTTGACGTATAATTTGCTCGTGATAGTCAAGTACCTAAAAAATTATAAAGTAGTTTAAATTTCAACTTGATTAGATTTTCAAGTTTAAGTTTTAGGTTTAAAAGCTCGTCAAGTAAAGATTCTATTAAATACCATGTTCAATTCATATCTATTCTTAGTATCCCTGTACTCGGCTACAAGCTTTTTTTTGCTGTCCATAAGTGTTTCCATTTTTTCATGTGCATTCTCAATTTTGTGAATAAGGTCAGTTAGAAGGCTGTCACTGCATTTGGTGAAATTATCGTACAACTCAACTTGATGTGAAACCAAATCGTCACTGTGTAAGCAAACTTTAACAACCCCTCTTTGGAATGCTGGCGAGCCGTAACATATTCTACCGTTTTCTTCAGAACAGACTTCTTCGAGGATCTGGAAATTGTTAATACATATATCATGGTTTACTTATTATTTTCGAACTTTTTTAAAAATAAAAATATTTGTTTACCTCTTCCCTCAATTGTTCAAAATTTGTTTTTAGGTGATCTGATAAACGAAGAATAGCGTATGCATTTGAGAAATATAGTTGTTGCTTCGGATCAGGCAAGTGGCGATACTTTTCTTCAGCAAGTTCTATATGACTCATCAACCCTTCGTATCTATCATTGAGATCCTTTAGGGGTGAAGCCTGCAATAAAAAATATGAAAAAAATTAAACAAAATTTATTATATTTTCACAAATTCCAGTACTATAATTTGATATTGAATTACTTTTGAATTTTTAGTATCGGATTACATGATTAAATGAATTTGTAATTGATATTTTTTTTGTATTTATATGCCATGCTTCACGGACAAAAATATAAACGGTGAATTATATTCTAATTTATATCCTTATTGCCGCTTTTTATAACTTCTTTATATAAAATATCAATGTTATTTTATATTTTATAAATTTATATGATGGTATTTACAGAAAAAATATATACTAAATATTATATTAAGTCTTATTGCCGAAAATATTATACAGAAAAAAATTTTTTTTAAATATTTTCAGAATATATTTTTGTCTACGAGGGATAATTGTTTGAAGTACTTACAAGTGCGACAGTTGAGATGAAAAGCACAGCAAGAAGGATCTTCATTTTGACGTTTATTTGCACACGAAACTGGTGCAAAAACTGATGACAATGTTATCGACGTCTTCGTTTTATAGTTGAACATCAACATAATTCCGACCAAATTAATTATCCGATGTTTTTATGGTCATTTCAATGACATCAATTTTCTATCATCCGAAATTTGTCCTCCGTTTTAAATTGAAAACAATTTGTTTAGCAGGTTTAGAAAGTATCAACAAATTTGCGTGTTTTGCAAAATAATTAGTCGAGTAATGGATGTATGATTGTATTTAAGACATTATTCGGTATCTGCCTTTTAAGTGGATCGGCAGATTTACTGATGCGCAATTCCACGCTGTGTCGAAGAAACTTTCTACACCTGAGCACATGCTACAGTCGTGAAGACGTGTACGAAGGGTTGCCTACACTTAATTTGCGTAGTTTAAAACAACTAGTTTAGCATATTATATGAAAGCTACAAATATTGCGTACAAATCAACACGTAGTCAAGCAAATTGATTTTCATTTAACGACTTTTTAATATTTATGATTCAAATTTACAACGAATGAAATCATAACTTTAATAACAACCAGTTTTATTCAAGAACATTTCAGTTCATATTGACATTATGCGAGACAAAAAAACAACAAAAGATGCAATGTAACTGCAAGTATTAAAAACAATAATTCACATGTTTTCAGTGCATTAAATACAACGTCTGAAAGGTAGCAGTTTTTTTTTCGAGCGAGCGGTGTTACACGAATGCGCGAAGGAGTGGGCGCACAGATCCTTGACAAATGCAACTCTACCAGCTCCAAATACGGATCTGTCGGGTGTCGCCCTTACAATTAAACTTCGGCTATAAAGACTCCCGGCAAATAGCTTTCTGCAAGCACTGCTCAACGGAATGTGAAAGTCCATTTTGTTCCACTGTTATCTCACACAATAACACACTCTGTAAAGTGTACCGCATTTACATGTAGTTGTTAAAGTTTAAACTAATGAAGTCATGCAGTGTTCTAGGCGACTTCAAGTTTTTAACAACTTGAAAAAAAAAAAAATAGTGTGTACCGATAATAAATTTTAAAATCATTCATGGGTTGCTGCGCCCAATCATTCTTCCTCAAGCTGCTTATCATTTTCATTTATTATTTATCTTGTGCGCCCCATTTGTATAAGCGTCATGCGCGTAACTATTGTTCGCCATAATTAAAATGATATTTCATCTAGAAAATCTCAATTAACCCTAATACAATTTGTCGTGGAAGATAAATCATCTTTGCCAACTATTATAAGTGTTGTCTATAATGATTGTGAGAAGTTCATCATATCCACCGTGAGACAATTATGGACAAGCCAGAAGGCAATGATTCCCGATGTCCATCGGCATGTTTGACTTTGTAATAACTCTTCACGCAGGACCTCGGGTTAATCGAGCGCGATACTCAACCGACTGGTAAATTATTCATTGCTCGGCCAGATATAGCAAGTCAAATGATCTTCGATACAGATCTAATCTGAAAACACCTAGTTATGCAAAGGTCGAAGTTTTTGTAATCGAATAAAGACCAAGACCTAAGGACCTCTTTCACTTCAGTGCAAAATTAACACAACGTGATACAAATCGTCTGCTCATTTTCTTTCTTTTCTGACTCATCAAACGGACATAAATAATTGCACAGCTAATTTGAAGGAACTGGAAGTATTTCATAAAATTAATATCCAATTAACGTCCAATAAAATTTTAACATCGAGTTCAACGTTTTCTTAATATAATTTTAATTTGAAACATCTGTAATAATCATGGAGAAATCGCAATACTGTAGCGAGCGCTGGTCAGACATCAGGCATATCTTACTGTCGGCATATCATACGGGAAATGTGAAACATTTATTCCATCTGCGAAGACAAAGCACTTATTCCGGGTAACGACCGCTCAGTCTTCAAACAGTGAGCGTGATTATCAACCGCTAACTGTCACGTATCTAACATCGGCTCTACAAAACTCACGGTGTGCTCTATTTATAAACGGGATGTCCTATCCCGGTACACGATGTTTTGACTTATCATCTAGGTTGAATCGTGAAAAAAGTACAATTCACGCTAGAGCTGAAATAATGACAGGAAAATGTAGTTTTGTGATTGTGAAATTTTGATTAGATGCTTTTCAAAACGGCGCGAATTTAAAACTAATTGTACTTATATAACATTTATTTATTTCAATCTACAATGTGAAATTACAATTGTTGTTTTTAGGTTGATTTGGATTCAAGAAGAAAGTTGATTATTCTACAAAGGAAAAAATGATTGACAAAAGAAAGAGACGACACTTGTGATGCATCGCTGATTCATTTCGACCTACGCAAACGTTTAATAAACGACAGCAAATCAGCGGCAACAATGGACGCGATTTTGCGTTTCAAAAGACGCGGACGTAGAACCAGTAAAACAAGAACTTGATTGTTACCCGCGTTTGTCAAAGACCTTTGGTCTATGGCAAGGAAAAGCACTTACACACGACCGTGTTTAATAATGTATGATGCACAGATTTTATCGGTTTCGATTTCGCATGACGACAACTTATCACTTTCATCTTGGGTTAAGTTTTGGGTCGTGCGATTTTGACTTGACTTTTGCACAAATTGGAATGTTTTTGCATAAAATAATGGAGCGCTGGAGAAACTAGAATGAAATGACTTGGAGCATCAGTTTAAGGCTCCGTTTTCGGAGAATTCATCTTTGAACTTAATATCAAAGGTATCAAATCAGTGACACTGCACGACACGCTCGTTTCTTCTAACTGACGTTTCCATCTTTGCCAAGGCAAAGTTTTTATACTTTTTTTTTTGCTTGCAAAACAAGTGGTCTAGCAAGGAGAGCAAATTGCCTGCACTCGTTTCTACGTTCAAAGTATCAGGACGTCTCTATCTGGTATACCTTAAACACTCTCTTGACCATTGAAATAAACTAACGAAACTCTTCTATACTGGGAGTTTTAACTCTTTATTATTTCAAACAACTAGGGTGTACGTGAGACTAATAACAACAACGTATCTGCAGCCTTTATTTTTATTTTCACTTTTTTACAAAACATAAATAGTTTGAAAAATTATACAGTCTGTCAATTATGCGTTAATTTTCTGATTCAAACTGATTTCTTTGACTGAACAAAAAAAAAGTATTTCAAAGTCCAACGATTACGAAATGATGAGATAATAGTGACATAATTTATTGTCGTTGCATGCAGTGCAAATTGCGAAGAATCGTGCAACGCAACAAAGACCATATTTTTCCGCGTGTACGAGCGAGTGCTTCTCAATTACAAAATTCGTTAATCAAGCTGAATTTTATGACTTTCCTGCATCGTAAATGCGAGCGCGTCTTCCTCATAGCGGCGCACAGAAAATTGCGCTCTAAAAAAGTAGCAGAACGATTGAGATTGAAAGAGGCGCTGATCGCGCCGACTCGTCGAAAATTTCCCAAGCGCTCTTCTTTTCGCGAATTCTCACTCAACAGCGGCCGCTAAGTGCTCGATTGATTACTAACAGAACACCGGTAACATTTTTTTTCCACCCTTTCACAAATAATAGACAGGACCGCATTCTCATGATTCCGAAACGTTTCCGGGTTTATACACTTAATGTTCCACGTGTACTACAAGATCAACTGTTATGAAGTCCTCTGTTGATGAATGCACTATTTTACAGATAATTGCTGTTATAAATACAATCGCAAACAATGTGAAGCATTTTAACGAATACCATCGAATTAACCGTCTTGATTCTAGTGACACAATGCGATAAATACTGAAAACAACCTGCAAAAAATGTTCACATATCAAATTATAAAATCAAATTTACTGAAGGCAAAATTTGTAATGCTCTTTTTTATAGCTGTTTATAGCAGCTTGTTAAAGTTGAAAAAAATGAATTGAAAAATTGGATAATTTTATTTAACGTTCAAAACGTATTGCGATCGTTGATCTTCAGTTGAATAAGCATTGCGAGAGATTATTTTGTACAGTTTTCTGGTGTCATTGTGCCTCGCCCAGAGAAAAATGTCGCGCCACGCACCAAACAAACCGGTCCTTGTTTTTAACTTCCTGAAGTCAACGACCGACCAGCTGGCGAATAATGTTGTGACCGAGGATGTTCGCAAACTCCGAGGTTCTCGAATACTTTCCGTTGGTACTCGACCTATTGAGACCTCGCGGACACTATGGTTCAATGAGTATTCAAATTGGACTCATAAATCTTGTGTCACGCCTAGTGTTGAAACTTGCAGATTATTGATGAATTGGCTGTGCCAACTCTTACTTTTTATTGCCGTGAAGAAAGAATAATTACTTATTATTCCTCGGCAAACTGAACCTAATTATAGAAACGGCATAATGAACATTTCATAATCCAAAATTTTATCGTGGCATTGCAATTCCCAGGGATAATAATAGCCAAGTTATACCTCGGAATGAAAAATGTTAGCTCGTCTCGAAAATCGGAATCGATGGTACGGAGACGTGCAGTTTTTCAGTATCGAGCCGGGGACATGTTCCGGTGTCGTATTGTAAGATACTGCGCGCAACCCTATTGTGAGAAAATGACCGGGACGTCACGGGAGAGAAAAACCGATACACTTAAATTGAAAAACGTCGGCAAAAAAGCGTACATCCGAGTACGCGATTGAATGGGACAATTTTTCCCAGAGTCGTTTTCTCTGATATATGTGTTCGACTTTGTACGTCTCATTACTGTCCAATTTTCAATCACGGCTTACGTTCGATAAGTTATCTCCGTCAAAGGATGTATCACCCTAATGCGTGCGGCCGCGTAGTCGAAGTGGTCTTGAATAAGGAAGAAGATGTGGAACAGAGGGTAATTGGCACGTAACCGGCTGCCTGGTGTGTGTTTCGTGGACTTGTCATGGAACGGGACATGGGCGTCGCGGATGGGTATATATAACAGCGTCTGAGAATGTCGCAATACATTTTCCGTGACGATTCGCAGCGCACTCTCGTCGTGCGTGATACATGGCACGCGGAATTTCAAATCAATCAGGATGCATAGTAGCGCTGGGATATCGGCGCTGTCTCGTTTGCGACACGAGATAAATCATGATGAGCGAGCTATTAATGATGCGTCATAGATACCGCGCGCACTTGATGTTTGCGATGTTATATTAACCACGATTTAACGTACGGGAGCAATTTTTTATGTCAGTTAAACTTGACGAACATTTTTGTTGATAGTGAATAATTATGTGCTTGGCTACTCGAGCGTGATTCGTCCCGTAATTCTTCGGCTAATGATTGAACCGTTTTGATAAAATAGCTTTGCGATCAAATTACGAAAAAAATTGTCCAAAAAAAAAACATCGTTTGAATTTTAAATTAAACTTTCGCTTAACAATTAGATTTATCAGTTGTGTGTTTATAATACTCCGATTATGGAGCGATGTTCCATTAAAACAAAAACGATTTCTGTATTTTCCTGGGTTTTTGTTTCATTGTATATTAAAATTGGAGTCCATCGATCAAGATCTTTCAAATCGTTGCGTCTCACGAGAAGGCTTGATCTAAAAGCTCCCGGTGATGTGCACAGTAATTTAGCGGTACGTGCAGATTGTCATGCAAATGATCACGTAACGTGAACGAACAATTTTCACTATGACGATGCGTGACTGACAAAATGTGTCTAACAAAGATGACCTTTAATCAGACACACCGAATTATGTGCGAATATTATTGTTTTGTAAACTTTAAATTTTACAAGCTGTTCTGAACTTTTGTTAACTCGTCGTTGGATTTGTGATGAAAAATGAAAGTTTCAGATTCAGGAAAAATAACAATGAAAAAAAAAACTAATAATCGCAGCAAATCAAACTACAATTTTAACACCATAACAGCTAGCATTATAGTGTAAGCAATCAATTTTTACTTTCACTATTACGATTCTAAACAACTAATTTTCCCAATAATGAATTTATTGTACTCTTTCCTCGGTCAATTAACCACTATAATTTTACTACTAAAACAACTTTGATCTTATAGACACAGGATATATAACGCAACACATGTTACTTTCTATACCTGCGTCCAATTTTCTTACTTCCTCAAACTATAAATCCGAATCGTACACATCATAATGCTTTTCATGTTCGTTTCACTTTGTTCTATCCTGAATCGTTATGCAGTCATAAAAACGTTTGATTTTTTTTGACTGTAAATGAGGTTGCTAAGATACTAATTTTATGAAATATGTAATAACTTAATCAAACGCTTGGGGGACCTAATAGCTGTACATTTGTATGGTCCATTACACAAAACGCCATCGGGCCAGACGTCAGTGGAATTAGTGTATATGCGAAGGCATTATTTCAGAATGAAGAATATAGATGAACCGTAGCCTGATACGAAAAGAGAGGATGCGCGTATGTAAACACGCCAGTGTTTTACAAGCGGAAGGATTGATTCTGATGAGGAGATACGTTCATCAACTGATTTACTGGCAATCGCAGTCAAACACTCTCGGATAAGCTGGGATGACCGTTTGAAATGAAAAAAATTCCACTAAGATATGGGATAAATGGTCACTGCGGTTATAAAGATATCGAGGTTAACGAGGAACGGGAGTTAGCAGTTTCTTTCGGCAAGAGGTGAAGCAGTTGAGTTTCAGTTTTTGAATAATCGACGAAAAAAAAAGTACATGAAATCTTATCACAAATTGAATTCAAATGAGTATTGAATCAGATATATTGCCACGGTGCGAAATGTAACTTCGCACATAAATTTACTGCGTATCGAAGTTAGGTATGTACCGGTAATTTGAGTTCGCAATAGCTATATGATAGAGAGATAAGGGTTATTCACCGATAATTGAACTCTGATCATACAATTAAAACTTGTCATGCAAAAATGAGCGGCTATTTTCGCGATCGCACAGGAAATGCCGAGGCAAGAAAGTGTGAACGAATAATCGCGTAGAAATGTTGAAAATTCTCGTAACGTTTTCATATCGGCGTGCGTTCCGCGTGCCCCGCGAGACTTGCGATCAAATGAGCATGCAATCATGGCTGATCGATAAAGATTTGCTCTTACAATTAAACCGTACAGTCGACATTGCCAACAGTTTGCTCTCATTTACACATGTTTCGACACGTGGATAAGTAATCTAACTATGTTGTTTATATTTCTAAAACATATTCTTGTTATCGCATCAGAAACACATCCTCTAACAAATGTCAAGAATTGCTATACATTTTGTAACTTCTACCTTTTTTCAACGTTTACTTTTATTTAACGCCGGATTGAAAAAAAAATTACAACCCATTTAATATGAGTAATTATAAAAATTCTCGACTGTTTAACATTATCTTTGCATAATTTCTCCAATCGATTTATCATATTCATATAAACTATAAGTGATCTGTCAAAAAGCGCAGATAAATCGTCTATTTTGCCTTGACTACATTAGAAAACGCCTACATTCATTTCTTTCGTTTTCGTTACAAACTATCGCCAGAACAAAATATTTTATTGGCATTTAGTACACCTTGAGAAATCATAATGAAAGAAAAAAAAAATGCAAAACTCAATCAATTATTATATATGAAACATCATTTTTTGAGACCAGTTTTCAGTTATCTTTACTCATTTCAGTTTTAATATATCATTCTCGCTCTCCGTATAGAGATGGAATTGAATTGACTCGGGAGTTTACCCAACAGATCTAGGATCATGAGATTCTTAACGAGTTATACCTGTTTTGTCTGCGCAAACTCGACACTTGGTTTTGACAAACCTGACTATAGTAGCATCACTCGAGTAGCAGCACTTGACTCATATTTTCGTGTTAAAGGAATGAAAAGAAAGAGAGAAAAAAACCAGAAGGATTACCTATCATTACGTTTCACCGTTACGCTCGTTAGAAATTCATCTGCTATGACGTTAATTTCGTTTGCGCTTCCCAAGCAGTGAACAAGTGCCAAACCAACTCGACTCACAATCTAATGTCTAAAATAATTCAAGTTGCAAATTTGATCGGTGAAAGTAAATTCTGTGTATCGGGGAGCATGAAAGTCATGACAAAGTGTGATTGATGAGCAAACTTTTTTCACAATGTCAATACTGAATAAATCTGATTCAAAAAGCCCCCGGCGGAAGGCAAAATGTTATCCTCGCAAAATTCACTTTCATAAAATTCACGATTATGATTTGGAACTTAACATTATGCAGGATGAAATCATAGTCCTCCTCGATTCATCATGCAAATTTGAAATTCGGATTTTTGATTGAGCAATTCTTTCTCACCGGGTTATTGTTTACATCACTTGTGCAATATTTTTCCTCGTCCGCATTTTTGTTCTGAATTTCTCATGAAGTGGGAACACCTGCGCAAGTCAGAGGCATTCTTGTTTGTTTTTTCTTCTCCTTTTTGCTGATTAAATCAGTTGAAATTAAAAGTGTTTGGAATAAAAACACACACACACACACACACCTTCTATCTCCATTCTCCTTTTTCGCAGATTTTTCCACCTTCGCGACTCGACGCGGCGAAATTCAGTTTTGTCACAAGTAAAGTATATGATTGCCGTAAATAGGTTGACTCGATACATAAAAGAATTCTATCGTTCGCAAATAGATTACTTCTACCGCGGAGTAAGTGTTTTATTCCATCGGCGTGTATGAAAATACAAGCCTGTGACTTTAATGTGAAGTATAATTACAAAACAAACATGTGTCAGGAAAACCAGGCCAATTTGTCACATTCTCCGGGTGTCTTCGAGGCTCGCAGGCCAAGCTGGATAAAAAAAATGATTCGGAACGGGTCAATAAATAACACGTTTTTGTGCCGAGCCAAGCCTTGAATGATACGACGTATTGAGAAAAAAAAATATCTGCGAATATAAAATATCGACGTTTGTTAACATTTTGAAATGTTTAAGAGCAACAGGCGCAAAAAAAGTGGTCGCCGGTGGGAGGCCGACAAAGAATCCACAAAATCGTTAGCGATCACCGGGGCCGGCAAAAAAGAGGTGTTTCGCTTTCATAGAAAACGAGAGTGCAAGAGCTCCGTGCGATGTACACATGAGGTTCACCTCGTTCCTCTCGCAGATCGTTCATAAATATTGAACGCTGAATTTCTCTGGACGGAGTGGCTCCGCGCCGGCCTGTATGAGCTACCTTCGTGTTAAGCAACCGATGATGCACCAAGAATGCGTCGCATCTGACCATGCAGGTACATACATGTGCATGCAGGTCGAGTTCAAACTACCTGCAATCGCATAAAATTTTAATTCCTTTCTTTGCCTCCGCGCCGAGGACGTATCATATTTTGTAACATTTTTGCATATGCATGCACGTCTCCGAAATGACAGCTCGTGGGCTAACAGTTTATATTCTTGCAGAATCCATCCCGTTGCTTTTTGTAATTTCAAATGCGCCGCGACGATGAGATTATCATGATTGATATAAATGTCAAATTCCGCGTTTCATCGCTCTCGGTTAAAAAGCACCGTTTCATCAGTAAAAATCACACTTGTAAATTCTGCAACTGCGAGAGTGACATAAACACTTCCGTTTCCGCGATGCCAGCCTATTGAACTTGCTGACCAAACAATCGCACGTGAAAAGAAATGATTTCTGGTACTTTCCAATGGGGCCTGAGAGAAAAATGTCTGCGTTACACAACAATATATATTTGAAGTACGCCGAACAATTTTTTCGATCGCTCGAGGAGACAGAAATCATCAACCACACGTTCGCATGCGAGTTAGAAAGCGTTGGAATATCAAAGGTTTCCATATGATTTCATCGCGGCTGTTTATTTCGAAATGTCACTGAATTTAGGAAAAATCGTCGAGGAGAATAAACGCGAGCCCACACTTCAAAGGGTAAAATACGATACCAATAAAATCGCTGACATTCATCAAGTCGCTACAATAAGCGCTTTCAACAATATTTATAGGTGATATGTGAAAAACCTCTATGATATCTGATTACACGCTGCACATTAACATATCCTGATGACGGAAATAAATTTTATCGTAAGGTTTTTGTCTCGGCGCGTCCCTAAACATATTGAATTACCCCGGTCTCAAGTTACAACCGAACTTAATAAATGGTTTCACAATTTTTGTCACTCTCGCTTGTAATAAAGAAAATCATTCGCGACCCGTTGGGAGGCTTAATTGTTTTTGCGTTGGCTCGTTGTTGTTGTTTTTTTTATCATCGCGGTGTTATTAAACGCGCACGAGCCGGTACGTGCGATCGAGTCAACACGCCCACGCAAGTGGCGTGCACTTTTTTCTTAAACGAAAAATTATACGTGCGATTGGTTATAGCCGGGAACGAAAGGGAAATTACAGTGTCGGGTTGACTACTGCATCATGCAAAATGCATGGCGCTGGATAAAATTTTATGAGATTCAGCGGTTACGTTCAAGTGTGCGTGCGGTGGACTGCCAAGTGCCACCCAAGGTTTTCATTGTACATTTTTGTCGCTTCGTTTCGTCGCAGATGAGCATCGCCCTTTTTTTATTCCTACACGATATACTTGCATAATTACGACCATACCACAATTTTTCACGGCCTGAAAAATTGTTGCGGTAGACCAGAATGAGAAGAATAATTCGTCCGGGGACAGCGATCTGGGTGCAGGTTGAGTCGTTTTCATTATACTGCAACGTTGCACAGCCAGTTCTACCAGATGGAAGAACCTGAGTTTTCGCGGTTTCCCTTTCCAACGCGCAAATCCCTTATCTTATTACTAATATCGCCGAGTGAAATAAAAAAAAGTAGTTGCATTTACATAACGCATTTGCATGCGAAAAATCGTCATTGAATCCGGTGGATACAATGTGTGAGCAAGTAAACATTGTCGAGCCGTGCAAAAGTGCTCGATATAGACTGCGAAATGGTTTTATATGAAATCACTTTATCCTTGCAGAACCGTGCGGCTATAAAGTCCCGAGCAGTGCGCAACGACTAAGCCGAACAAAAATGTGGCATGCAAATTTTCATAGATGACTTGATACAGGGATTTTACTACTTGTATAAAATGCAAACGATCGTACTGAAAATATATCCTGTAACTTTATAAATAGATTCTTCGACATCTGTTATTTGTTTGGTAGAACGGAGGAAGATCTGCAAATGTATTTTCTATCCCAAGTACTGATCCTAATAAACTATTTAACGCAAGTTCGTAAAGTTTGAATTCAAATTGAATTTACTTCATTATTTTCAATTATTATCGTAGAAATATTTAGTTGTAAAACTTTAACTATTTCGAAAAATACAAATTCTAAATAGTTGCGATAAAATTATTTTGATAACCTTGAAAAAGCTAATCGTTCGTTTTCTCTTCAACTTTTTGGTTTGAAATAGTCGATAGAAATATCAAATAGAAAAAAAATTCTAACTGCTTTATCTTAAAGACACATTTATTATCATATGATTTTTAATTAAAAGTGAGCAAAGTAAGTCAATCCAGTAGAAACAGGTTATATATTTTTTAAATTGACAGTGCAGTTTGCAGATTTTATCAAGTTAGAAATTCAATTGAATCAGGGTTACTTTCCCTTTCAGAGTTCCAAATTTCGACGTTTGACACCACACGCGATGATCGGTACAATTCTGACCTTCGAAAGGCCGTCTGCCTTTTCACCGAGTAAGCTACACGCTTTCAATCACACAATCATCTGGCTGAAAGTGCCAATTTAGATTCTTCGAGAAATACGCAGCCTTTCGTTCATTGAAGAAGTTCACGTCAAATCACTATGATAGCAGTGACGATGAGGTCAGCGCACACATAAATAATTATTACTATAAAATTGACTCTCTAAAAATATGCCGAACAAAATCAAATTATACACCAGGTGCAACCAAACAACGTAGAATGAAAACTTTTATAACTGCCAAATTACACAATGAACAGTGTTATTTTCCGCCATGAAAATTTTCATGAGAAGAAAAACGAACAAGTTTTATTCATTGAGATTCAATCAGATTTTGATTAACTAAATTAAATATCCGATGGAGAGACGTTTCCTTCGACGGAGATTCCAAATTAAAAAGATAACTTAATTTCAATCCGACAATCAAATAAAGTTACAGAAAATTGAATCCGACATCAAGATCGTTATAATGTAATTAAATTCAAACGCGTTCTCTGTGGCAAAAAAAAAAACTTCTAAGACTCGCTTTTCGTTTCGTTTCACGACTTATTCGCTGTCGACTTCGGACGTAATCTTGCGCAACGTGTACAAATATAAACTACAAAATCCTTTGCGTCTATTAGAAAACGAGTTTTTTTCTTAAAAAATTCATTATTCAATGAAATAATTTAGGGATATGTATAATTATTGTTTTGGTTGACAATCACAGCAGTTATCCATAATTAGAAATATAATAACATTTAATTCCATGTGTCTGACGTAGGCCTTACACGCTGCCACAACCTGCATAAAAAAGAAACATTTAATAAACGTTAACATTCAGTTCTGTTCTGGACAGGTTATCAAAAATTCAAAAAAAAACATGAAATTTTATTTATGAAATGATGCCTGAAAATTTTACAAAGTTGAATGTTCTTTTTTTCATAATTTTTGCTTTCTTATTCTTTTTATTTAACTTTTTTCACAAAGAACGAGTCATTAACAAGGCACAGCCGGAGGCTTGAAAGGAACGTACAAATTTTCAAGCAACAGCGTCACGTATATATTAATTTCGTCCTTAGACGAGTGGAAACTTGTCCTTAACGGATGCGAGTTTCAAAAAAAAGCTAATTGTTTCATCGATCGGGCTAAAAACAATAATTAACAGAAACGATTAATTTTGTTTGAAGACGTTTATCGAAGGGCGTTGGTATTATTACGCAGGCCGTCATTAGTCATTTTCGTACCATTAATACAACGCTAACCGATGATTGTCGTTCACGTTTCTCTCGTGCATTTATATTTTCAGCATTTACATTTATAGGAACATTTGTTCATGCATCAATGATTTCTCCCATTCATACGTAGCATTATAATATTATGCATTTAATTAATGCCGATTTCAACATATTTCATTTTCCGAAGAACGGAAACGAATTATTTTATCATGAGAAAAAAAATTCATGTTTCTCCATAATAGGCAACAAATATTGTGCTATTGGTAACGTTAATTTGTTTAAAAGACACTTCATTAAAACTGTGTTGGACGTCGCAATGTTTACGTTCGGTTTCCATAATTGTGCACCAGCGAGCGTTTCATTTCCGTTAGTATTTTTTTTATGCTCATTAATTGACGCTGATAATTTATGACTGGAACTCATTCGCTATTCTAGATAAAGTTCTGATAAGCTTAATTATCGGCATTCGGTCATAAAAAGTTGTCTGTGGAAGAATCAGCTGCTCCGGGCAGAAAATGGCAAGAAAACTACGATGATGGAGAACGAAGTGTGCAACTGGTGTGCATTGGTGATTAATGCGATCAGGAATGATCGTGGGACAGATGAGAGAACAGCATTTGTAATTTTCACTGAAAAATCATTACGAGATATAATGCACGGAATAGTTGGGACTGTTATCTGACGCGCAAAAATGATTTCTCATTTCGCCTGATTAAGAAAACAGTTTATTTGTCGAGATGCATATTTGATATAGCGGAACGCGGACGAAAGTGGTACACCATCTGGTTCGGCCGCGACGCATATGGTCAATATTACCTTTCGAGTTTGCCCGCTTGTTCTCGATATGCACACTTCGCATGTCAAACTGTAATAGTTTTGGTCTCGTCTGTTTGAAAAGTTCACATCCGTCTAGATCATCAGATTAGTCTGAAAATAAAATGCATTCTCTCAAACACTGCGTTATATAAAGTCTGCAAAATACGTGTGCCGATAATATACGAAATGTTTTTACCGAGCCGAATGATTTAAATTTATTTCATTTCAGAACATACGTTTGTGTTAATGTTTATTTGCTACTGCAACGAGATGAAACTTTGAACTTTTCAAAATGAATTTATTAAAAACACGAATTAGATGATCTCTGTGAATATGTAAGTTTATTTTTTGTTAGATAATATTATATATTATATATTACAGAAAAGAAAACAATAGCACAAAGGTAAACAAATGAAAAATGTTTCAGAACCTTTTGAAATTTGAGGTTAGGGTATTTCAGTTTTCGGTTATCTCATTGTGCCAAATAGAAAATAAGCATCAGGAAATTAAGTTTTCATTCAAACGATGATATCGTTTTGATTTTTGATTCAATCAAAATTAATAATTATTCTAATCGTGGATCTTCGAAATTTTGACTCGATGTGAAAATTTCCAACTTTCTTCTTCATAACATGTTTTTGCATATAAATTGCAGATACGGATCTACATTCCGTGATTAAATTGAATTGTATTAAAAAAAAACTTGTACGAAGATCATTTAACTCCATTTCCACGGAAAAAAATCAGGTACCTGTCCATGTGTACATAATTGTTGGATGCATCTAAAAAATTTCATATTCATTCAAAATTGTTTTTCATTTAAATATAAACAAGTTATGGCAGGAGTAAAATGAAATGAATAAAAAAGACCATTAAACCATATCAAATAGTTTAATTGCGTTTTTCTTACGTTTTCAAAAAATAAAGTTACCTGATGGTTTTTCCGTGCGAGTACAGATATGTTGTCGCGACTACATTCAGAAACCTGTTTTGAGTTACACGAGCGTACAGTAATTTTCGATGAAGTCATATTAAATCTAATTAACAATATACACTCTCATTCTAGGCGAGCACACCGACTGACAGTGACCGTTAATTAAAGATCGCACTGTTGATTTGGCAGCCCAGCATCATTCGGATCTAGCAGGACGTTCAATGTAGTGCCAGGAATGACTTTGTCACGAAACAGCGTAGGGTCTCGACAACCAGCGGAGAAAAGTACAAACAAATCACATCACCTCGTGGAATGTTGTTTAGTCATGACTATAGCAGGATCGGCGTGCATTTGCAGTGACCACGTTTGGAATACGAGGAAGTAGCGGACAAATATATAAGAGCAGGACTCCGGAGCTTTTGGAAAACAATTTTAGTTGATTGTTTTGGGGACCCAGGTGACAAGGTGTCGCAATAGTTATCGAAAATAGCTGACGGAGTCTGCAATTATGTGCTAATGTTACAGCCGTTGTAATTGCGTCGAGGTGAAACGTTAATTTATTCACCTTGAGTCACAGATGTGTTTTATGTTTTTTTTTTTTGCATTAAATCGCGATGATGTAAATTGCGCGCGAGACCAAGTATTTAACGTCATACCTCAATGTGCATACAATGAAGGAATTATTAATTAAACGTTAGGCAATTGGCATGTTTTTTAAGTCGCGCACAAGCAATCACTTTAATTTTGTAACAATTTATTTATTGGTGCCAATTTTTATGAATTGACTGGAATTTATTTATCGCGCTTTGTGATCACTCTTGTTTTAATCGAGGGTTCGGTGATTAATTGACGAACAAATTGAATGCATTTTAGTACCAAAGAATTATGATTACATATTATATAGATGAATTCGAAATAGTTATAAAGAGATAAAATGCAGTCTTTGTAATTATCCACAGCGATAAATATAGGCCCGGCAAAAAATTTCGATATACATTCTTGGGAAAATCTGGAGAAAAATCTTGTCAATAATTTTTATGTTGATTGATTGGCCGATATCTGACATTAGAATTCATTATTTTCGAGCCATTTAAAAACTAATTGAAAATTGTTATCACGGCAATTGCCTATTAAAAACAATTTCACTGCCTGCATTAAAGCCAACTACATAAAAAAAAATTTAACTTTCGTTGATACAGTCTACGTATGCATGTTTGCAAGATACTTTGATTAGCTGTCAAATTAACTTGACATCTTAAAAGGTTCCAGTTTTGAATCTGCGATCGATAAAAACGATAACAAGTTTTGTCCAACGTATATGTTTTTTTTTTTCGTCAATTTTCAAAATTTTACGACGCATAAAATGATTATCTCCGCTTTTAATTAAATCGTAAATTTTGATTTCACTTTGCAGAATATACGTAACGAATTTATCTAACTACAATATAGCACTAGATTGTTCCGAGGGAAAATCTCGTTTCGACTTTCCAAAGTTGCCAAAAGTCACTTTTGTGCGCCGTGTGTTTCATATCCCAAGCATCTCAGGCGCTGCAAGAGCCCCACCACCTCTGCCAACACAATCGGCCCGACTTTCGCACACAGGCGGTTTTATTAATTGTTCCAACATTAAACAATGCAACATAAAAAAGGACCGTCGGTCCTTGCATTACGACAGGTACTGCAGTAGTTTGTACATTTTATCCACGCAGTGGGGATACCCGTAGTAGTCTCACGTCTGCCAAGCCAGCCGTTTGTAATGTTAGTCGCACGATCACGTTCGCGGCACCAAGACGCTTGCCGCGTCCGAACAAAACACTTTCGAGCATTCCAGTTCTGACGTCAAACTTCGCGCGGGAACTCGAGGAATACGCAAACCGGAATCCGTTGCCGAAAGAATACGAGTAGAGATAAAGCATCGTCTGCAAACTGAGGCACGGAATACCGACGAAATAAAAGCAAACAAATTGAAATATATAAAATGGGAGGGAATTTTGTTTCAAGTTCTAGTGATTTTTAATAACAAAGTAATTTGAGTGACAACAATGATACAATGGAATGAGTGAAAGCTAAAGATTATTTGGATATTTGTATATACGCGTGCAGAAGAAAGTGGTGTGGAAAAGTAAATCATCTGGAAGGAATACTCGTTTTCGTTTGGGTCGGCAGGAATGTAATACCGCGAGGCAAGTCACCGTCCTTTTTTGATCATCATCCACAGAGGTGTTTTTGGCGTTACTCCTTTTAGTACCTCTTTCTCGTGTTACGTCACTACATGATAGTAACTTTTTGATACACCTATAGGTCGCGTGTGTACACTTAAAAAAAAACCTTACCGACTAAACACTTTGTTGCTCCATTTTCAAAACCATCTCAAGTGTTTTAGATATAATATTGAATGGAAAAAAACTGAGCCGAAGAAGTCTGAAACGTGAGGACGAAATGGCTTAAACTTTTTGCAGTGTAATGATTATGTTAATGACAACACCTCTAGGAACCGGCGGGACATCTAACAGTATATAACAGCCGATTGGTTTTATTGCTAATAGATCCCAACGGCAGATTAATTTCATTAATCAAAATTTAATTACGATTCGATAAACGCGTGTCTAACTGTGAATCTCGTCGTGCTGCTTTTTCCACGAGCGATCATTGTTGATCCAACTATGCAATATAATTCAAACGAAACGCACCTCTGTGTTCGTTGAACTTCCCATAATATAGTTAATATAATTGGATCAGCCGGTTATCGTTGATTATTGATTATGATTGAAAGCCGTTTCCTGCCGAAGTGCGTAGATGTAGATGAATTATTGATCGTCGAGTTACCGATGAAATCGAGAAAAACATTGACATGTCTCTCTTCTAATCAGCCTTTTTTATCTCGCGTGAAATAAATCTTCGGCATCTCAGGAATCTGAAGTGAATTGACAGTAAGAAAACACGCATGTGAGGTCATACAATGTGACCAACTGCGCGGGCAAATAGTCCCTAGGACTCTGAGGACTGAATGGCATACACGTCTCTCTCTTATGCATGGTACCATTTAATACCGCTGTATCGCACCAAACAATCTACAAAAATACAAAATTTAATAAACCTCGTCTAATACAATGGAGTTAGATATCGATCGTACGGGGTTTGTTTGATTAATTAACTAATCGAACGGTGACTTTTTTTTTTGTAATAATTCGATGCATGATGAAAGTTCATGATTTTTGTTGGGCGTGAATTTTTTGTTATCGACGAGCACAAAATTAATAACAATTTCACACGACCTTTAAGATGTTCTTGACTTGTAAATCATGAGGATTGATTGGATAATCCGGCGAATTGAATTCGTAATGCGTTTGTTGCAACGCGTTTTATCAGATCGTGTCGCTCTAGACGTCGGCAATAAAAGCCAAAAACTGAATCCCCATAAGGAGTGAAATCGACAAAGAGTGCTTTTTTTGTTCAGTTGTTGGTTCCGTTAACGAGACTCTCGTGCGCGCGCGTACATACATTACAAATGAAAATACAATGTTGTGCACGAAATATCTGTAACGCATCGCGTAACAACTGCACCTGCTGCGATGGAAAATAACAGGTTATTACGGGATCGGCGATTTACTTTTTCTTCGTGGCGAATTCGTAATTTTCGCGAGGAAAGCTGAAAAATAAGCGCGCGATGGGTGCAAATGTGCATGTTTCGTTGTCGAGAGATGAACGGTTCGCGCTCGTTGCAAGGACGGGAAGCTGTTTTTGTCGCAGAAAAAACGAAACAGTTACAAAAAATGACAAAGTAGACGTGATTCTCATGAAGCACACGTTTTGTCTCAATTAGATCGCAAATAGGACTCTCAGACCTTGGGCTTTTTAGCTTATCTTTTATTAACCGCGAGTAATTGAAAATCTGTTCAAGGGTGTCAAACATTCAGACGTGAACTAAAATGTATGTTTATAGAGTGTGTAATATCATCGATGGGTGTACATAATTTTTTTTATTGCAAAAGTTAAACTCCGATTAGTTTCGAATATTTAACAATTAACTGTTTCTTTAATCGCACGTAAGGTGTGATTACTTGCCATGAAAGATGCAATAAATTTAATTTAAATGCAGTGGGCTTAAACGATCCGGTAAAGTGTGATTCATTTCAAAAAATAATCCCAACAGGAAGGCGTTTGATTAATATATTTTTAACGACGCCGGAGAAAGAAAAATGAAACACGATTAGACGCAATTAAAATCTTAATCTGATCTTATTCCTCAATTAGACCGAATTTCGTTAATTTCTTAGTTACTAAATACATTCTTTTGAAAATAATAAGAATGCTGGTAAAGTAGACTACTCGGAAAAAAGTAAATTTAAAAAAAAGTACATTTAAATAGTTGTTCCTTGAAATTAAAAATTTTAAAAAAATATCCAAAGATTAATCATGTAAAATTATTTTTAATAAAAAAAATTGAATGATTTATTACTATATAAAACAAAATTTTAAAAAAGAAACTTTGAAATTTTTATCTTTTTTTGATCTCTAAACAGGATAACGAATTAGGAAATAATTCATTTAAAAACATTACATATATTAGGAACTAATTTAATCGCGTATCTATACACATATCTCGTCGACATTGATGTGTGCATTGGTTGCACTGAAAATTAGAAAACGTAACGATTTCGATTTCGATAAAAGCTTTGTTACACAATATTTTATATGCTAAATTTTCTAGAACCGTTGTGTATTTTTTACAACAGTTACGCGATTCTTCAATGTTACAGAATTAATTTCAACCAACAATTACCGTAATTCTAAAATTTTCTATTTTTAAATTTTAACACGAACATATTTTTTCTGCCTTTTTTTTTATCGGCTTTATTTTATAATTGCGGCTATAAATTATCGCATTTATATATTCAAATAAAGTTCATGTTTGCAAATTATCTTTGAGCACCACAATTTCGTCGTGATTTATTCACTCTAACGCGCAGATTCCTTCTAGTCTCTGTGAATACCTTCCAATCCCGCATAACAAATTGGTTATCACGAGTTTTCCGCTCGATCGGGTGCATTTTCACGAACGTTTATCGTTTGAGAAGCGTTGTCGCGGAATCAACATAAGCTGATCAAGTCGATGGCGCGAGACGTTGAACGACGATAGCCGGTGATTACTTGTAAACATGGCAGGGTAACACCGGTTTTCGTGGAATATCTAAGCAAAGTCCATAAAATTATTGCACCTTGTAGAATGAATTTAATAACCCTTGCGTGCTCGTTGAATTTTTAAAATCATGAAAAAAATTAAAACATTAATTCTAACTGCACTTTGATAAATTTTATCAAATTTTGATAAATAAAGTCATTTAAAATGTACAAAGAACTTTTTTTCTTATTAGGAAAAAAATTTGAATCCATAAGTGATATCTGCCCTACCGTGTCGGTTTGATGACATACTATAAAGCCTCTCAGAATGACGAATTCCTTCGGGCCGTTCAACTTCCTCTTCCCTTTTGTTGCTCACGAGTTTTACCACGTTTCATTCTGCGAATACGCAATATTGTTACAAATACGTTATATACTCGACGGCGCTCATTGTCTTTGTCGTGCGGTCCCATCAAAGACATTCCATCCATTGATAACGACAACACTCGTCGAATGCAAATTAATGTCACTTTTTCATACTTCATATTTTAACTATTTTTTGCACGCCATCAACTGGTATTTTTCCTCTCTCAGTCATTCCGTTTTCTTCGGTACACACAATTTCACTTTTTCTAACAACTTTTTGTTTCATTATCAATTACCGAGCCCTAATTATTTGTAATTAATAATTGAAATTGAATTTCTAAAAACTTTAATAAAAAAAAAAAAAACTTAAAAACAACACGCCAAGAAATTGTGTGATAATAAATTTCAAATTGAAATTTTTATGACTTCTATTTTTTTATTATATAAAAAGCGTTGTTTACAATTGATGAAAAAAATTCTAAGTTATTTCAACTCAAACTAATGTTTCATGGTTTGTTTGTAAAAAAAATTGTATTTGCGTAGTAATTCATAAAACGGGATATGATTTTTCAAAAAATGAAAAACGTTTCTTCGAGAGATATATTAAATGAGTTGGGTATTTACGCGGGCTCCGATAGCTTGGATATTGGTCTATAATGAAATACATTAAAGTACGTAACTGTTCTTCATTATTGTGCCGCACACATAAATCACGTAACTGACCGCGAATGCGCAATAAGTTCGAGGCAACCGGAGAGAAGCCTAAATAGATAGACATCGTACAATTGATCTCCATTACTCTCTTTTTGACCTTTTCCATCTTTTCCTTTATCGCGCCGATCGCGAATTACTATCGCTTTCGCATGAAAAAGAGAAACGTTCGCGTTGTAGTTACGCGAGCCGGCACTATTATTGTTATTGTAATTATATATCATCGAGCGTTTAATTTCTATGTGGTGTCATCTGTCAGGTAGATTACAGTCGGACAATTATTAATAGTCGTCTCGTTTAAATAAATTTATTTTATTACGCCTTTGTCCGTGAGTATCCCCAGTTTGTTTTTTTCATCGCGTTTCATTCGCATTCAGATATTCGAAAATTTGTTTACTATCCATTCCAACTCTTTTCAGTCATTGATGGTTGTAATTTTCTCGGTTCACTTTTTTACGTTGCAACAAGTACCATTAATGTTGATACTTTCATGCAATCATAAATAATGCATCGTAAAAGCAAACGATTTACAATTTTGAACATAATACTTTTTCAAATGATATAATAACTGAATTGATTTGTTTATTTATTTATTTATCAGAATTTCGTTGTTACAATATACAAGCGTTGCATAATGTTATATAAGAGATGATATACTGTGTGAATGCACTGCTAATCTTCGCACGTAAACGTGCTAACATTCTGGAAAATTTATTTTATTTTATAAATAGTCAATCGGGTGTAATTATGTTGCAATGTTAATCAATTATAAAAACGCATCGCAAATCTGAATCGATGTTAACGTGTAACTCATTTCACACATCTTGATGCAATTATTCTACTTGTTAACAAATTGTTTTTGTCCGGATCGACAATTTTTAAAGGATTTTCTCTAAGGTCTGCTTCTTTTTCAGGTCGCCGCATTCTTCGACCGGGGTAAAAAATGTGCACAGGAATGGACGAGTGCTCGCCGTTGACATTTGTATCGCGCAACTTCCGAATCACGATTCGATCGAGGGAACAGATGTTCATAATGTGACATATTTGCGGAGGCCGCGCAAAGTCATGCCAAGGCCGTCGAAAAAGAACGATTTGGAATCGGCGTTTTTGAGGATTGGTCCGAAAGAGTGAAAAAAGCATCGGCATGTCGTCAAGCGGCGAGTTCTCGACACTGTCGAGCGGCGAGGCGACCGGAACAGGCGATGACTCCTTGCCGAGTTCTCGTGAGGCCACGTCGGATGCCGCGGGCTCAGGTTTTATGCCCCTGCGTGAGTTTCTTGACAGATTCTCGTTACCACGCGTAGTCAGAATCGAGAGTGCTGGAGGCAGGCCCATTTTACTTTACAAGCAGCAACAGCGATCGCTACGAGTTACAGCAACGCTTCTGATGCATCGCTATCGACATGACGTCAAAGTCGGTCCGGAAATAGTTATCCCGGAAGGATACCCAGGTGAGTTGTACCTATTCAATAGAGGTATTTGAGATCAACTTATGATGAGTACGATACTTTTATGCTTTTGAAATTGCAGAATCGTTGAGAAACCGTTCGGTTTTATTTTTATGTGAAAAAAAATATGAAACACCATTACAAAGTTTTTTATGCAGGAAATATATAGCAAGATGATTAGTCAATTTATGAAATAAAATTAGCGGAGAAACTAAACCTAAATTTTTATAGTCATTAAATTGATATAAAACATGTGTCTATCTTAAACTACACTGCAACCTAAAATATTTTTCAAAAGTGCAAATGTGCAAAGCGAGTATAAGGTCTCTACAAAAAAAATCAAACGAAAAAGCAACTAAACAAATTTGTATTTCTCAGCTCAATTCTATTTTATGTGAATTAGAAAGTTTGCTTCTGCATGTAATTCAATGTCTACTCATTAGCCTTGGATTAATTGGGTTTAATCAGATTTCGCGGATACATAATTGTAATTCGCCTATAATTGAGTGCCTCTGATTACATTTCTAATGTCATCGTTTGGAATTGACATTTTATTTCAAATAAATGTCATGTTTCATCGGAAAGTAAAACTTCCTGGGTTATTTTCAGTAATATAATTTTTTTTTCACTTTTTTAAGGTTTTATATTTTTTGAAGATTATGACCGAAAAATTGCACTCAAAGAGGAGAAACCTGAAAATTTCGTAAATGCTCTTCCCAAACACAAAAGGCCGTTTCGATCGCAACGAATGCCGAATTGTCTTCACATCCTGATAATAGCGACTGGCGCAATTTTAAAATGAAGAACACGTTCTTAATCGCGAGGCATAATTTTGTGGCATGAAAAATTACACTAATAGCTTAACCATCCTTAATTTGCTGACAGGTCAAACTATTAAAGCACAATGGCTAACTGTACATTTCGGAGTTTACAGAGCAAAATTATTGTACGGTGTTGAAGTATTCAATCTCTCAAGTACTTTCTATAGTGAGAACAATGAATTACCCGAGTAATAATGCAGATCTTAATATCTGTGCTGTTTATAATTAGTATGAGCACGATAGAAGTTCGTATACATCCACAATATTTCAGAATATTTTATCATAATTAAATCATGACAAAATTCAAACCAGTAGAAATAATAAGAAAAAGAAGAAAAATTTCTATTACTCCGTCGTAATACCTTTCAATAACAATTGAAGACCAAGAACCATTTTTCAATCACACACTCAAAACAATAAGATTACAGTTACAGTTATATATGACATTCGACATTGAAAGCATGAATAAAAATAATTTTTTGTACAACAACCTCAATTGAAAATATACTTAGTGCAACATTACTTCTCGCTTGGAACCTTTTATCAACAATAGACCACAAAATACCAAGCGCAGGTTCTCTTACATAACAAGATCAGCGAATCAAAAGAAATCATACACTCTGCATTCGTTCGCAAAGTAACTCAGCGTAACGCCGTGGTTGCTCAACAATCGATTGCTCTAAACAGGGAAATTTGCTTTCCTCCTGACCAAAGCACGAGTACATGTTTTGTTACACATTGTTCAATCATGAATTACGAACGGTAACTAACAAAAAAAAATCAACCAATGAACAAATAACTCTAAAAACTGAAAGTACAACCTGCACTCTCTGCAGTTTCCAAACGAAAGATGCAGTATTTATATCACCGCGTGACTTAGCCGGTCAGATAAGCCTGTAATACTCAAAGATCGTTGCAACAAGAGAAGGTAGTACCACCATTCATGTGTTACAATACACCAGTGGCACTGTTTCTTGCTGCTTGAATGGAGCGTTTACGCATCCGGAAACGTGTACACCCAAGCCCAAAATAATATGCGGATAATATTTTTCACGAAAAAGAGTGAAACGTCAGCGGGGCGCGTGCAGCAAGCCGGTCTCGACAATGCTGCGACATAAATAACGCGCGTTCCAGCGGCTTGTTTTCGCGGATTCAGAAAAAATAAAAATGTCCAGAATCGCAACGGTTGGCGTGCAGGATCCCCACGGGGTCCCGAGGCGTGTCGTTTGTATGGTAATTTCCCAGTCCGCGATTTTCTTGTTGTGCTTAGCACTTTGTCTGAAACAACAGTTTCGATCCGTTTCGTGCTCCCCGAGGCGCCAAAAGGTTAATTGCTTTAATTGAAGCGACCCGGACTTTCACTCCAACCGAAATCCAATAGACCCGTTGAGATTTGAAAGCACACACCGTTCGCAAGACTATTTCCTTAATGAGTTGCAATAAATCTGTATCGCGATAAAGATCGCTTTGCAGCGGATTGTTAACAATCGACCGGTTACGATTGTCACTGGGTAATATAATGATCCTGCCTCGATATCCGCCCTGGAGCTTCGCACTTTCCCTCGTCTCAGGTCAAAAGTCGTTCATGATCTTCCTTATTTATACGGCGTACAAATATTATCAATCATTCTAAAATCAAATTAAATTTCAATTCGAATATAAATGTCTCTTCAAGTGTCAAATTTTTTTTCAAAAGTTAAACAAAGAATTTTTCACGTTCGAAGTTGTAAAAAGCCATCGGATGGATGGATCTTGGCAAAAATAAAATAACGTTACTGCTTTTTATTGATGAAAAAACATCTGCCAGGCGTTTAAATTATGACTGATAAAAGGCGCCGTCTGAAGACAGCCGGGAAAACGTGTCCGATAAATGCAAGAATCTCGTACATCCGTCGCTGGTGAATACTTCAAATTAGCGTTTTCCCCGCGATTGGCGTTCCATGCCACGCGATACGGTTCGATTGCCCCAGCCGCTGGCGACGTTTAACTATAAATAGCGATGGAAAGTGTACGAGCAAATGCCATTGCAATGTGCGATTAATTTTATCATTGGTATCAACTTGGAGCCTTCGATCGGTGAAAATTGTTTTCCAAAAATTGCCAACCATTTTTCACGGTTCGTGAAAGATACAAAGGGGCGCGGTTATAGACAATTCAAGAGTTTGGTAACACGACCCGAGTCTGTTTTTGCAACTAAGAATGTTAATTGAAAAGAATAATATAGTCTGCGCATTTCGACAAGCTTGTTTGTCGAGGTGATGGATTGATTACACCGTTCATATCATTCAAGTATTGTTTTTCAATCGGTGACAATAAAATGGCTTCGCTTTTTAATGAGGCTGTTCGGTTTACTAATGATTGGGTCCATTATTCAGTCAAGTGGTAGGTGGTTTCTGACACTGGATCCTAGACAACGTACACCGTATTACCATAATGCTCATTATATTTTTGAATATGAATTATAAATCGCACGCGATACAACGCGTGGGTTCCAACTCTAAGAACAACGAAAAAAGCGTGTGTGGAAATACGTACAAAACATTCTGACACAACGGCGTCGATTCTTTCAGTTTTACTTGTTCGAGTCAATAGGCCTATTAATATCTAAGGACACTTGTCATAAGAACATTAATTTGACCGATTCTTTTCAATTATAAAATCGTCGAGTGAATTGCCAAGCTATTATGATTCCGCATGAAATTATACAATCGGATGTAACTATTTAGTATTCCTGATTTCAACATCAAGATCCAGGAAAAAATGAGAATTATAAAAATTTGATTTCAAATACGTCACTAATTTAATTGACTCAATCATTAAAAACAACTACGTCCGTAAAAAAACCATTATTTACGTGGGAACCAATAGTTCGGATTTAACTATATGCTTCTAGATACAGATAAAGACCGTGCTTATTAAAAAGGTACCTATGCAAACTATCTTAGGCTTGTGTTTAGATTGGCCTGTAATTGTAGAAATTTTTTATTTCTTACAGTTTTCACTATTATGTAAATCTTTTCGCTTGTTATAATAAAATAATTTAAAAAATGCAAAAATTTTCTTTCATTAAAAAAATCACCAATTATTTGGATCATTACACATGGAAAAGTTGTTCGAGAAAAAATAATTAGAGGTTAAAACGAGGTACGGAACAAACGGTCTGTTCCAGCGAATTATCACTTCGAATAAAGTTTTATTAATCAGTGCGATAAACGGCCGGTTTGATCATATACGACTTGTTCTTGTCAGTCCGGTACCAACGACGAGCACTAGTTCGTTTAGTCCTCAACTTCATAAACTCCAAGTCTGCGATGTTGTCAGGAAAAATGCATTTCATAACAGTAGTTGTGAGATCCCTTTCAAACCACAGTTAGGATTCATCTTTCGCTCTTGCACGTGCATTTATTTATTGCCGCACGAAAAAGGTCTTTTTGCCCGTCGTCTATGCGGCGTGATAAAACCCCGAATGAACATTTCTTACTCGAGTCGAATGACCGCGATAACAACCTTCAAAAGTTAATAACCCGACATTATATTCCGCGACCTTGAAAATCGGCGCCCATTAATTCTTGGCAATTTTTCACCGGATGCCATATTCATCAAAGGGGTTTATTTTTTTTTGAGCGCGTCCACCGCGGACCAGCCCTTTATCATTTCTACAACTAATGTAAGTGCCGCGCGAAAACTCTCCGCGCTATGTAATTTCTGGTAATTTGATTGATATGACCTTCGAAGTGACAGCAACAGCACCGAGGCTATTTTGTGGGTGGAGAGCGCGCGATGGCTCGGCCGCGCGGAAGTGTACACGGAGCCCTATAGCGAGGAGCATAACCCTTTGATTTACTGCCAGAAATATGTTATACGCAGGTATTTTCGCAAAGGCAAGTGCAATCCCCCGTGCCTCTGGATTTACATAAATCTTACAAAGTAGCGGCAGACGTGAAATCGAAAGTTCAAGCTGACTGCGCGCGGGTTTGAACGACTTTGCATATGATCGAGGAGGAGCGTGAGAATTCGCCGATGCTCAACCACTTTTCGACCGACTCTCGGCGACTTTTCATCGTAAATTCTTAATTTATGACCGATAAATGCGCGACTGTCAAGAATTATTTATAAGTACTCCGGGGAACCATTTACAAGTACCCGCGAACAACAAAAAAGTGACCTTTTTCTTCCTCTCGTCCGACGCTTATTTTTTGTTTTCGGTTCCTCTAATCTATAAAAAAACCTCAGTTATATTCCGCTTGGGATTCACATTGTTATTGTCCCTCTGACATAATATCTTTAATTATGCACATGGCACTCAAGTTACAGGTGCAAGTATTCGTGTCATCTTCGGCAATCAATTCATCATAATTTATGGAAGAGGTTGCAACACCCACCTCTGACCTCAGAATACTCCTCCTTTTTTTACGTTTCACAATTCCGGGAACAAAAATAGTCAACATACTTTTCTCGGCGAAATAACTTTGAACCTCTTATACTGCGATTATGCAAACAAATTTCGAGAACAATGGATGCAAAAATTCTCCCGCGACATTACCCCACACGAAAATGCGTGTCCCTGGATTGGCAATTGCCTAACAAATTAGCGCGCCAATTTAATTATTAAGACATCTTGGGAGTTATCGTTGATACATTTTAATGTGATCGGCTGTTTTCTTTTGTTAAAATATCGCAGGAGGCATCGGTTTAATTAACCTCTCGTCGTGGTGCTCGCGTCCCGTTTATAGTGGCTTGCATTTTCTCCGTCGCAATCACGTGTTTTGCGATTAAGTGCTCTCGAAAGTAGCCGGCGATCGCGATCTACGTATCTTTGCATCTGGGTTAAGGCAGCGTTAACAGTGCGCTTAGAATTCAAATGAACAAGCGACAACTGACGGACGGCTTGACACACGCCTGGGCTATTTCAAATCCGGCGCGATTCTCGTTACGAAACTAAACTGTACTTCGTCGGGGTTCGGGGGAGGAGGCATTTTACATGGTAAAAGAACGAGCGATGAATTTCCTCCTTACGACAGTCGCGTTGTTCATTTTGTTTGGGATTTTACAGTTTTATAATTGATTGAAATTTTCACCGAAGCGTGATTTATTGGTGGGAAATTGTGCAAGTTTCGATATTCCCGTTGTTGCGAAGAAAAAGGCCAGTAGTTGAAATTTATACTGGCAGTGTAGGTATACGTGTGTTGATATGAATCTTGCGCTTTTTATGCGAGATTTTGTAATGAATGCCATTATACAATGTACGCGATGACAGTGACCGATTAAAAATAATTGAACATATCATTAATATCGCAACGAAAATGCTGTTAATGAATCTTTTGTGCGATATTCTCTTGGCTGTTGGGTTTCGACAAAATCTTCGCGAGATTTTGCAAAGTGCAACCGTACATTTGCAATTTCGAATCATATCTTATCGTTCTGTCGAATCGGAAGGATTGTTTAATTGTTTCGTTATTTCTCCATCCAGCGTGTCGCACGGGGACAAAAAGATTTTTCTTTTTTTTTTGTACAATTTTATTTTTCGTTCGAAAATTAACGTCTCGCAAAAACGCCGCGGGAATGTTTTCTGTCCAAGGCTACTGTGCGAAGCAGGATTTAATGAGTAACCGCGACATCATGAAAAGATCCTTTGACGAGTTTTTCCGTCGCCAAGGTTTAGCCGGCGGAGGTGTTTAAAAGGCGCGACCGCGCTCGACGTTTTTTCGTCGATTCCCACAGCCGTATCGTTCACCTCCGGAATTACGTATGCACGCGCGGACGCAGCTCTCGAGCCGCGGCAATCAGTGTTGGTTAAATGAATTATTATGTCGAACGCGAGAGGTGCGGCGGGCTTGTGCAACGTCTGAGCAAAAGAAAATCCATAGCGCATGTTTGAGAGTGTAACGCCCGCGACCACAATGACCCGGACAATTAAGACAAATTCAATAAAAAAAGCACGCTTATTACGCCACGTCTTGCAATTTCGTTCGCAGGTACCTTTTTTTACGATTACTATCTTTTTGCTAATGCCGATGGATGATACGTGCAAAATTCATAATGCATGCCACGCAGTCTAGATAAAGGAGTTATTATTCATTCATGCTGAATACCAAATTGATTTTTTTAGCCGTAGATTTAAGATGCGAGAGCGTTCGAGTATGCAATAAATATGGTGATTCTGCGGGGGTGAGAAAGTTAAGGAAAAATATCAATTTGGTTCTGATATTATAAAAAGTGAACAGTTATTCATCAGTTTGCTCAGGACAAAATGCACCGGGACGATTATATAAGTTTATCTGTCGTGATACTATCTGTCATTACAATTGTTAATTACGTGGGAGTTTATCGGACAATGATTCGACGAGGAATAAATTCAAGCCGTTGATCGTTCGACAACAAACGAACATAGTACAAAAATAGTCACAGACCATTATGAAAGTATTGATTATCAAGTAATTATCATCGAATGCAGCAACGAGGTGTGTATTTGATGCTTATTTCTCAACGTTGATGCCGAAGCTGTTTATTATAGAAATTAACCTTGATCGTGGTATTGCAAAAAAAGCGATGACAATCGAAAGACGATTTCACGGTGAACTAAACAGACGATCATAAACGCTCACTCGATTTTATTTAGCATCATAATGTTATTCAAAAACGGCGAATAAAGAGGCTCGAATTATCTCTTTGTTCCAGCCCAGTGTTTTTCGCTGAAATCTTTTCAATGTTAAAATCACACCGAAGACACGCTTTGAAATTTAAAGGAATAAAAAGTGAAGGTCGACGACAAATCTCAAACCCATACGAGCGTTTTAATCAAATCAGCGATGCTCATTCATGGCACTACTAAGCTCTTGACGAAAAAAAAACCTTTTTCAACCTAATCTTGTTTCGTGCGATGATAAAAAAAACGCATTAACACTTTTTTTTGCTCGTAATATTCTTTGCGACCTCTTTGTGACGGAGTTTAATCCTCTTTTCAAACTCACCCATTTAATATATACCGAAAACATTTTTTTCATCCCATCCACTTATTCGAACAGTATTTTTTTCACGCATCGCAAAACAAATAATGGCTCACGATCTTAAACACACCTTAATTCAAAGCGACATACAAGGATACATAAATACATAATAGTTAATTGCACATTTACGTTCAAACAGAAATAACATCGAACACTTAAAATTCATTGCGAATCAAGAGATACAATAATATAAGCTCAATGCTATCGATTTTCCCGTTTACATTCGTAGCATTTTTGTTGAATTCCTTCAAGGACAATCTTGTTGATCTAGGGACGCGATGCGAACAAAAGATATGTCCAGCGTGTGGTATGGCCGAAGAATTCCTCGGGGTACGATCTTGCAGAGCAAACGCGATGCTAATTATTCTAGGCTAGGTGAGCAATTTGTCGAGTAACGCCACTGCAAACGTATATTTAATGCCATGGGGGTTCGCGCGACCCTCCCGGCTATTTACATCCGTGTTGAATAGGCACTCTCGTGAGGATAACGCAGTGTAAGACATTCTCGAATTACAAAGCACGTGCGACAAAATTAGAGCACCGGCCTCTCGCTCGTGCAGGCGAAAAATTGATTCTGAACGACGTAATGGATCTGAAATTTGAAACGGCATTAGCAATTGCAAATAGATTTTCATGTGAATTAAAAACGTGTAATGAGTTTGAGAATCAAGTGTGAGAACTTGATAGATTAGTAATTTTATAAATTGTAACATTTTGACACCGTATAATCTGAAGAAAGTTTGTTTAACACCAAGTGTATGTAACCTGATTCAAAAACGAGAACTCACACTTTTTCGGCGTTGTAAAACGCCGTATCCTTGGGCTGCCAGCGGAAAACAAGTTTCAGGATGCATAACTAGAATTCGTACACTATGTTAGTACGCGTTCATACGCACGTGTAAATTAACACGTGCTTTGGGCTTTGATTGATTTTGAATTAACTTTCTACCACACAGCATGCGAACACTGATATGATTATCAGAAAAAAAACTGGACGGCTTTCAAAACGGCTTTGTCCTGAAAAAAAGCTACATGGACGTGATTTGAAATCACACTGGGGGGACAAATTTAGATAATTGAAACTTACATTACCGGCTGAAGTGACAGACCATTTATTCCAAGCGGCATTCAGAAAATGTTTGTTCAAATTTATAACCAAACTGTTGTCTTTACACGAACATTATTTTCATACCGGGAAAAAAACATCTAGAAGTTTAAGATGTTTTTATGCGAACCATGAAAATAGTCAGGATGTTTTTAAATGGTGTCAATAGTTTATCAGTATAAAATGTTACACGTTGAATAATTGAAATATTTTTTCTGAAAAATTTAAATTGAACCGCTTGATATGCACTGCGTTTGCAAAAGTGGAAAATTAGCGGGACTCACCTCTCGTGGTACCAGCGACGCATTGTTGTTCACCATCAATAACGAATAATGACCAGTTTCTCGTAGATGCCATTCGTGTACACCGCATCCTTAACCTACATGTTGGCCATAGCATTCTGTAAGGACGACTGGAGAGGAGTCACGCTGCGTATCCAACATTATCGATCTTTAAGTTTAGCGTGCCGATCTGACAAGATTAGCTATTAATAAGAAATTACGAACAAGATTTTGCTGCATTTTTGTCTCGGCGAGATTCTTAACTGCAAATTTTTCAGCTGTTCAGGCTGGACAATGAATATTTATCAGCCACGATCGAGACCCGAGATCAATTGGCCTGGTTTATTGTTCTCACACAACTGGCGCGATTATTTCCGCCGTGCGATTAATTTAACAGTATAACTCGGGGTATAACTAGATATTTGTGGTGTAATAAATTTTTTTTCTTCTTCCCAATCATAAACCTGTCTGTGAGATAGAAACTGGTAGCAAACTGGGAGCTTCCATTGAGGAGGATCGATTGATTATTTTTGTGGCGCAATCTCAAGATGATTGATCTCAGAATGTTTTAGAAAGGAAAGTGTTAGAACGAGAGTGGCTTCGTAAGTCACGTTTGTTTGTTTGTAAGAGCGTGCGAGGATCAATTCACGTGATTGTAGGAAAATTATTTTACCCCACATGCTACGTGAGAACATTATAAAAACATACTGAACCAACCTGAAAAAAAAACAAGAAAAAAATTACAAAAAAGAAGATGAAATAATGGATCAGACATGACTTGATATTTTAATGTTCCATTGGAATTGAGATGTTTCCAAGTGAAATGAAGAAAAAAAAGTACCTTTGCGTAGACCTTTATTTGTATTTATAATTGAGACTGGAGTTTTGCACAACTTTTTCTACGGGCTGGTTTACCACGATGCTTAGAAACAACGTCTTCCATGCATGGGTTGAGAATGTCTGTCGATACAAACGTATATATAAGCGTCGAGTACATAAATTTTCAAAACACGTTATCTGTATTTTTGTTTGCATCATTGCAAGATGCACATTCCGGTAGCTCTTACCGAATCGTGTCTATCGGCAAATGTTGGATTTCGATTGGTTCACCGTATGTATGAACAACTGAATGAATAATTCATACTCATGTCCATGTATACGGAGATTCATCAGAAGATCCTTATTAATGTCCATACGGAATTACCTGTCCCGCACGTCGTGCCAGACCACCGCGAATTCGCTCAAGATTCGCGCGCCAAAGCGGGAACATAATCAAGAATCAGGATGTTTAGTGATTGCCGTTCGATCGATCGTTGAACCGTTGTCACTGTAACATAAATTCACATAATTATTTTCATAAAATTAGTTTGGATCAGCATCTAAGCGAAAATATAGTTAATTCTCAAAACTTTTTGAACTGCAGCTCATTTGAAGTTGGGAACATCTATAAATGGCGTTGCAAAATCTACAGAATTTGGAGGTTAGAAGGTCCAATGTTTTCTTCTCAACAAAACAAAATAAACATCAAGAAATTCAAACTCGTCCAAATAATTTGATTAAAATTCAATAAAATTTATATAAAAAATAGTTAGTTAATCACTTGTGCATCTTTATAATTTTGGCTCATTGAAATTTTTTTACTTTTCTTTCTCATACCGTATTTTTGCATATAAACTCTAGCGATTTCTCAGTACAAATAAAAAAAGTTAAGCCATTTAAGATTTACTTGCCAAAAATATTTAATTATCGGAATCATAAAATGTTGTGCTTTATTCATAAAAAATTTATGAATTTAAATGAATGGCCGACATAAAAAATAAAGTTCGACGTTATTCGAAACAGTTTTGTCATCAAAATTGAAAAGTCGTTAGGAGTCGGGCGGTGAGATACGATTAAAAACAAAAGAACCGGATTTAAGTTAAGAAGTCTCACTTTAAAACAAGAAAGCATCGAGTGAACGGAATTTTGATGAATGTTCTGCTCCGGGATTCGTTGCACAAAAAGTGTCTATAGTTATGAAAGTAATTTGCGGCGAGATATTTTCTGTGCCATCTATCTCGAATCCTTCCAAGAATTTTGCGATTGTCCACGGACCCTGTTTCGGGTTCGAGAAATTCAACACTCACGTATGGCTTCAGCACGTCGACGCGTGCCCCCACAATATACGATCACCGGACCGAACAAATTTCCGTTGAACGACTTTAGATATTTGCAAACTTGTCACGCTCTACGAAGGTACATTTTTTTTTTTTTTGATTTGCCGACACGTTTGAAAAATGTTAATCGTCTCCCAATCAGTTTCAAATTTTCTCAGAATTAAGAATCTTTGATTTTTCATCAAAACCGCCATTCGCATAACTTTATAAAAGAATGCACTCCTTTGTATTTGTTCTTATTTTTTTCAATCCGCATAAAGTGTTTTTGTTCAAACATTTTTCGTACCGTTTTTTAAACTCTTACACTTGTCAAGATATTCGACATTGAAAGGCAAGGATAGCAATTTCGTTGTTGAATTTTTACAGAGGTGCATTGGTACAGTTATATGCATAAAAGCACGCGGTCTAAGATCTTTTGCGCTTAACAGCACTTCGGTGTTACGATAATGCGTCGTGTTTATGTTAATCTCTGCTCCGGGATGCTGGTGCATGATCCTGCCACGCTGTTTCCATTAAGCTGCGATCTGGTCTTCCGTCCTTTCTTATTATTTTTCTCTTAGTATTCTTTCCCCCTTGCTTGATGCAATTATCGCATAAACGCATACCCGATCGCATTCTGCTGCAATCTTGAAAATTCCTGGTTATTTATACACTTGAAATCACCCATACACGCTCTGCGTTTTCGCTGAAAAACATTTTTTTTTCTAAGCCGGTCGACTTTTCTTGGCACTCATTGTTCAAGGAAACAAAAACAAACCATTCGAGTTCACCTTCTTTACAATTGTAATTCCCATTTTTTTCTTCCACCATTATTTTTTTATAGTTACAATTCAATTGTATAAAATTTTAATTCACCTCTGTTGCAACTTCTTTCGCAGTGCAATAAATTCAATCAAATCACTTTCGCACGCTTGATTGAGTTATTTTCATCGCGAATCATTAGAGGAAAACAAATTTAATTAAAGTTCGACACAAAAAAATGTGTTTTTCTCTTCAAAATTACACGTCCAGAAGACCTTGTCATTATTTACATTTGTCAATTAACTGAGACATCCTAGACCTGAATTATTCACCCATTTCTCTACTGCGTGATCAATTTATCCACAAATTACTTAATAACTGTACACAATCTTCTGAAACGCATTAATGCAATTATGCAAGGCATTCCGATATTTGTAAACGTTATTTGCAAATATTTATCTACCCGTAAAAGTGGCGAAATTGGCATTAAGTAAATTACATATCCCTGCAAAGCGCGACTTCAGCCACAAAGAGGAGCAAAAAGAAAAGTGCATAATATCGACGGTGATTTCAACGTCGCGTTGTTCTTGCCGGTAGCACTCTCGACGCCGTACTGTAATTTTGTTCTGATTTTTCCGAGCCCTGCGGAATCCGGTGTGTGCAGTGGATATAATGTTGGTTTAATGCAATCAAAAGCTAGCTTCAGGACTTATGACTCGAGTGGTCTGGCGTCCTAATCATCAGATCTGACTAATCGCTTCCGGTTACACTGTAATCTTAAACGCGCTTCCAGTATTATGTCCACGCGAACATCTCCTCCCACAACGCACAACCTGCCCCAGCCGCATTATTCAACCTTTTTTTCATGCATTTCTGCACGATTTGCATTTCGAGTTCAGCTTTCCAGCTCGTAATCATGACAAAAAAAACTGTTCCCATTTCCATATCAAAAATTGAAACAAAAATGAATGCGAATTTTCGCATTCTCATTAGCGCTAACGATTTGATGATAAAGCTGGCGCCGCGCAACTATTCATTTATCATATTTCAATCAGGGGGAGAAAAAAAGTGAAACAAAAAATATTTAAAGAGCTTATTCATTAACATCATAATATTTCTTACAGCAGATAACAAATCGTTGACATGATAACTATTGTATAAATGGTGTGTGACTTGGCGACCTGTTAACAGACTGATGAATCAAGTTTCGCAAATGATTAATTGTCGTAATCTAATTTGGCGGCGGTTCACAGAAACTGATACACGTTTGAATGAAGTGAAAGAACGAAAAAAAAAAGTGCATCGCGACGCGCACCGAGTCGCGTTTCCTAGTGCACTCTGTTGATTTTCGCACAAACCACCGATAACGATCACACGTAAGCACACCGTGTGTCTATTTTGTTGTGCGGTATTACCGTTACAAAATTATAATAACGATTGTATCTTCATCACTTCGATGAAGCTATAACCTCGGGGTAATTTACGTCTCACTGTTCAGAGGTAATTTCGGCTCTAAATCACGATGAAATAAACCTGTAAATAAAATTCAAACTTGCGTTATTTATATTACATACGAAATGAGATCATTCAATCTTCAATTTCTCGTCGTAAATTACGTTTTGTTTGTACAAGGTCAGCCATTTATGCACACTCGGCATTCGTGGCGTGTGGATTGTTTTAAATCAAATTGAAAAGTTTTTATATGCCTATCACAAAATAAATCAAGCGACAGGTTTTCGCGAGCAAAAATTTGTCCTGACGTCATCGTACCGGACAAGTTTATTAGACCGGCCGCTAATAACTTAATTTTGCGATAATAAATTACACGCTGTTGTCCGGTGTATTTTTAATAGTTTCATCGCCTCGTAATGAACGATCCTATGATCTTGATTAATTTTATGATCATCCCGACGTCAATTATAGAAGTTATCATCGGTTTGCGGTGACGCCATAGTTGAAGGGACGACGCGATCGTACCGTAAACGCCCGGAAGGATTCTCGGGGATTCCATTGATAAATCGTTCTCGACGATAACACTCCGGCTTCGGCGAGTGCGCTATTAATAGACTCTGTTCGCGAGTTATCTACGCGGCTGGTTGGGGCCCGGTTCCTCAGCGACGCCGCGATTTCCGGCTCGTCGACGATTTAATTTGAATCGTGAAATTGAATTTCTGCGAGCGCCCTCTGTGCGGCTAGCAAAACCTCGAGTGATCAAACAGGAAGAAAATGCGACTCGTAATTAAAATTATGTTTTGTTGGGATCGCGCGCGCGCGCCTTTTTCCGTCGCTGTTTTTCTTTTTCCTTGTCCTTTTTTTTCGTCTATTGCGAATTAACATGCGATGCGATGTTATCGGTGCTTGTTCAACTAGTCGGGTTGTTAGCGTTTATGAAGTGCGCACTTCATCAAGGAAGATGTATTGTTTTTATACCCCCGGGGTGTTTGTTAAAACAAGAGCCGGCAAAAGTGTACGATCTATGGATCCATTCGCGGATTTTCGTATCGAAAGCATATAGAAAGTCTAACTGGCCGCAGAAATATTGTCCGATAAATTATTTCACGCGAGATAAAGAAAATGGTGTTCTTATTTTGCGCCGCACGCCTGGCGTTATGAAAGATAATATTAGTTGTGCATGTTGACGATGGCATGGCAGTAAAAAAAAAAGTGCACAGACCGCGCGCTCAAAGATAATGCGCGATTGAGAATGAAATTTCAACTGCATTCCAACGAAATAAAGAGTTCTTAGATAAACGAAATTTTATTGCCGACTCGAATCTTTTAATTGAAGTGAAAATTTGCGGTGGCATGATAAATACCATAATCAAAAGCGACTTGGGTTTTTGTTAATGCACAATCAGTATTATGATATCCTGCTTCGATACGATAATTAATTTAATTTAACCGCAAATGAGAGGTGTTTCAAAATCGCGCGCTCCGCTGATTGATTTAAGATTCTGAAAAGACATTCGGGCGCTGACATATGTATTAACGCGGTACCAATAACAGTCGATAGCGATTGGTAATTGAATGCAATGAGAAAAATCATGCGAAACTGCGAATAAGGAATTTCGTAATTGCGCTTTGGATGTCGAACTTATGGAAATTCAATGTATAATTGCACCTCGGTATAGTAAATGTTATACATATTTCGATTATTATTGGGCAACTCGCGCCGTATCATTACCCTTAAAATTTAACATTAAAATTAAACTTTTATTTTGATTGCGTCATTTTTGGTGTCCACGGATTAACATCACCATATAAAAATCTGCCGCTTGGTTCGGCATACATAAATTTCTTAATGTGTTTGTGTTTTATTGAACTGAAGTTGCGATATATTGCGTCATCGCCAAGATTCCCAAATGCAGACGACCCAGGATTTACCCGGAAGAATTGAGAACGAGTGCAAATACGTCAACGTCAAGGTCACAGACTGCAGAGAAAGTAATCGGTCCATTTATGCTTTGCCGAACGTTCGGTCCGAAGTTGTGGCCATATTTCGCCGGGTTCCATCGGTACTTAATTGCCGCAACGCGCTTATTTTATCGCCGTCTTTGTGATATTTTATAACGGAATTTGAGACTTTCGATTTTTCGCAGCGAAAGTGTCGTGTCACAATTCACCTGCATCAGGTTACTTCATCATTTATTGTGTTGTAAATTTGTGCACACTTTTATGTAAGAATTGAAAAAATTGTAGTAAAACAAAATTTCGAGATACCTTTCGCGCGTCTTTTTCTGTCTCCTAATCAGCATTAGTTGTTTGTTTATTTCTCCATTTATTTATTTACGTGTGATAAAAGTTCACATTTCCTGCAAGAAAAAAGAGTGACAGAGAAATTAATTAAAAAGTTACAAGACGCCGTCGGAGAATGTAATGGTTGCAAAAGAACCGCAGTCTTCCGCGTGTTCAAATGTTATTGAACATTGCTGTTCGCTTACTCGTTGCAGGCAATAAGAAAACACGACAATGAGTTACATCGACCAGATTCGTTTTTTCATTAAGACGCTTGACGTTTTTAGTTAAACTACTTATTTGTACCAGGGAGAGAAAAAATCGTCACGAGTCTGATAAAATTCAATTTATCGATTAATTCTCTACCAGCTTCTGGATTCAATTGCGCTCAAAATTATCAAACCAATTTCGTGCCAAAATTGAAACATGATTATACTCACAAATCACCTCAACTTTACTCAACTTATTATTACAATATCAATCTTTTGAAATTTCAAAATTTCTCTTTTTTTATTTATATCAATTTTCTTACACAACTTTAATGAACATTCTGTCAATGTCCAAGTTCACAACTATAACCTGCTGTCAAGTGACAAATCGATTATCATTTTTCATACTTTTTATTCTAAACACATGTTTGCTGCAGTTCAGGAATTCCGTTCAATCAACATTATTGTTTCTTTTTATCACCTCCTTGCCAACTTCACAGTTAGGTTGATAGGTTAACGAAGAAGCTACCGCGTAATTGTGCACACGCGTGCGATTATAATTATTGCGTACTGAGATCACGCAGTGTACGTTATGCAATCCGCTCACTTGTGTTCGTCTGCGTGCGTGCGTATCGTAACGCCCACGCTCGAACAAATACTACGTGTTTCTTCTTGATTATGAGTTATCGATGGTGCGCGTACCAGGATGAGCATGCTCTGTTATTGAGACGTAAAAATTAATCAGCCTTCTGTAAATGACTTAGCAACTACAAACTCTTCCTATCAAATTTAATTGAACAGGAAACTTGAAACAAAAATACACAAATATTTGAAATAAGAAAAAATTCGTCTGATTAAATGTGAGAATTTCGCTTGATATGCAAAATGCTGATTTTTGAACCTTTGTGATAAGCAAAACCGCAATTCCATTAAAAATAAAATGAAAAAGTGTTTTTTTTGATATGTCAAATTTTTGAATTTAAACAGAATATTTTAGTTGGGAAGTGTCAAGCGTTCAAAATCGAGAGCCACGGTTTATTCACCGACTAAAAAGAAATTTTTTTTCCTATTCAAATAAATGATTCGTTTTTTACATAGTAAAAATATGAATAAAAAAGACATTCATTCCCACAGGAAAAGGGGTAAACCCATTTATAAAGCCCATCAATATTAGTAAGCGCGTGAAAAATATTTTCATATTTTTAAATAAAATAAAAACAACAAAAACGCAAGCTCGCGTGTGTATCGGCAAATTTATTTTTCTAGTTATCTAGATACATGATAAATAAAGTGAAATAGCGATGGCATTCAATGTTATCTGGTTCCGATTTACAACGACACAAATCAGGAGCTGATATGATGAATATGAAAAAAAAAAAACTTGTGAAAACTTTTTATAATATCGGATACGTGTTTGATATGTAATCAATATTTTAGTTTATCAATTTTTAAGTTACGCTATGCACCAAACAGTCAAAGTCTTCGTAAAGGAGGACATAAAAGAAAATAAATATTATGGCCTATAAATTGATGAATATATCAAAATTCTGAATGATCGCCGAAAGCTTCCTAGTCAAAGTGAATGTATAAATTGAGCGACAGAATATCTGATGGCACAGTGTTTTGCATATCGAGTTTCAATATTCAAATGAAAGAACAAAAAACAATACAATGGGAAAAATAGAATTTGACAATAGAAGATCTGCGGAGTGACAGAAGAAAACGTTTCATAGATTTTTTTTTTCTGTTAAACGAATAATAATTTGATTTTATTTGAAATCATCCAACTTTGCGGAAGAAAATCAATTTTTCTCCAAAAATTCGTGGATTGAAAAATGGGTACGTTTGAATTGCTAAAGACTTTTTTTTATTCAATTTAGTTAAACGAAGATTTGTCTATATACATAAAAATTATAAGCGTGGCTTCAGCAATTCATTTTACGTTCGAGCCATTATTTATTCGTGAAAAAGAAACTTGAACATTTCCCAAATCATTCATCGTAGAAAAAGTTTGGTGCAAATCGGAAAAATCTTATGATTCATAATACATTTAGATGAACAGTTTCCGGGAGAATAAATCAAACGCGCTGACACTTAACTGCAAATATTATACCGAAAAAATGTATGAAAGTCTTTAAATGTGAAATATCACTTTTGTTTTATAACCAAAAACCTTATATATTTTATATAAGGTTCCACATAAAAAACATCATCGTTGTACATTTATTTTTCTGAAAGTCACCTTCAACTCATTTTTATTGCTAGATATTTTTTGTCCACTTGTTTTTTTTACGTTTCTCATCTCCGTTTTCTGTCGTCTACTGCTAGTAATTTTCAATCTTTATGTCCATGTTAAAAACATCACAAGTTATTGATATTTTGTATTTCATTATTTATATCATAAACGATTCCAAAGTGAAAAAGTTCTTAATTTTATTGAAAAGAGTTTTGTATTCATATGTCATTCGTTTGTATTTATTTCAACGTACATTTTTATTATAAATAAATTACTGCGACCAAAAATATTTATCATTTTCTATTCATTATTTACTTCTTTTGAAATGTTCTCAAATTATGTTGTTATCTCATCAAATTAACTCTTTGCTAGGACAAACGTTTATCTTTCTTATTAGAATTACTACTTTTTGTTTATTTTATCATATTTATTTTCTGCACGGAAAAATAATCAGCAGATTCTAAGTCAAAGTCTCATCGTCTCTACGGTTAACTTTTCATGTGGGTAGAAAATAATGTAATTCAAGTTACTTTCACTCAAAACTGAAAAAAATTATCTCTTAAATACAGTTAAGTTACAAAAACTTAACATTTATATCTCAATAATCGGGTTGCAGCCATAGTAAAAATACTTGATGTTGGGTTAACTGCACTGAGAAAAAAATTCTATCGAATATTATAATTTATAGATGAAAATTTACTGAACTGAACAGTAGATTAGGGACAAATTTAGAATTTGTAAAAAATTATTGGAAAAATCACAGCAAACTTTGATGAATGAACATGAAAAATTAATATTAGTTTAGTAATTTTTTATATGCTCTTCTGTCAAAATTTGCTGTAAGTTTCAAAAAATTTTTCCAAATTTTAGATTTGTCCCCCATACACTAAACGGTTCAGTACGGATTCAAATTTAAAATTCGTACAAAAAATATACAGAAAAAGTTCATATATACTAACCAGTTCAGTAAATTTCGATAGAAATTTTTTCTGCGTCTATAAAGCATGATTTTCGAGGCTCATCAGACCAGTTAAAAGAGAAACGACTCCGTCAAACTCCATCTCGTTTTATTTATACGGATTTTAATTCCATAATTAGTGAGCGACGTGGAAATCCTTTCAAGGAAATTAAGACGTTTGTTATCGCCCGTCCCATTTACGCGCTCATTAAACAAGTCCGAAAGTTTTTCTTGCAAATTTTCATTCAACACACAGGATGAGCGTTTAATTTTTGGTACCTCGTTGTGCTTCGTAAATACTCGACATTCATTAATCTGAGATCCCGTACACGTGGGCATTTGTTCGAAGCAAAAATAACAGTTGAACGGAATAATAACGTGCGGCTCGAAAGATATATCTGACCATTCGTCTTGCTGCACTCCTCACTTAGCAGTTGTACGTGAGGAAATGGTATAGATAGTTGCTATCTCCAGCCGTACGTCAATATTATGAAAGACTATACTTGACCGGGTAATAATTTACATCGTCGGGCACACAATAAGGGGATAGTGACTAACAGCTTCATTTATAAACGACGTCAGAACTAAAGGCTGAGTTGAAGCACGAGATAAAAACCTCACGTTATGGAGAAATAAGATCCCCGCTCATTATTTCTTGTTATCCTTCATGCATTCATCATCTGTCCATATACATGATTAGTCATTTTTTATTACCAAAATCATATCCCAAATTGACCACACTGACAAAAAAATTCTATCAGATATTTTAATTTATAGATGAAATTTACTGAACTGTACAGTAGATGGAGGACAAATTTAAAATTCGTACAAAATTATTGAAACTTACAGCAAACTTTGATGAATGAACATAAAAAATTAATATTAGTTTAGATAAAAATATACGCGGAAATATATTTAAATTTATATTTTTTCATAAATTAAATATATTTTTTGATAAAATATATATATTTATTTTATATATCATTTATATAACTTATTGTCGCTTTATAAATAATTTATAAATCACGTCCCGCACGGACGAAAATATATTTTCAAAATATAAACAAAATATATTTTTCGTGTAGAAAATATATTCCAGCAATAAGTATACTATTTAATTTATATTTTTTTATAAATTCCATTATATAAATTTATAAAATATATAAAATATATATATATTGTATATAATATTGCATATAATGTATAATATAATATATTGAATATATTTTGGCGGATATATTTTCATCCGTGAGGGGTATATGTGAAATATACACGAATATATTTTATATATATAAAATATATGTAAAATAAATTTCAAATTATATTTTTGTCCGTGTGGGATATATTAAACAGTTCATATATACTAAAAACAGTTCAGTAAATTTTGATAGAATGTTTTTCTCCGTGCACTTTCTGGTAATAGTACAATGACATGTACAATGTTTCTATTCAAAATGCAGTGCGATTGTGTTCCATTAGTACATCACGAAGTTAATTCGTTACAGCAACATTGATAATTATCGTTGAAAATAATTTTCACAAGTAATATTTAATCCCGTTTCGGAAACACGGTTGATTCGAGTTGGTATCGATTATATCTGCTCCCATAACTCATTAATTTCTCAGATTCAGATGTTATCTTGATGGGCATGCTATCATGTAAATGTTACAAAGAGATAAAGCGAACTATTTTCATGATTTAACGAAACGGACTGGATTTTATATTTTGCTGACTTCAAAGTGAAATAAGCCGAGGTAATCAGACAATTTTGCTCCGCTTATGACCAAACCGAATTATTATGCGCATTCAATTTGGCACTACACCTCTTTAATATATTCATTATTCAAATGCCAATTGAAATCATCATAAACATGATTATTTATGCCAGTGATGATGTGCTATTTATAAACGAGAGTCGAATATTTATTTCGCAACATTTTCACGATTGTTTGTTGGATATTTATGTTGATGAAGCACGAATTTTAAGTATGCGAATCTGCTATTGAATTTGTAACGCTTCAGTGGGTATAAAAAAAGGTTGACAGTCTTGATTATAGGCCCTCTCTATTTTTTCTTTTCTTTCGTTTGACTTTCCTTTTTTTCCCCCCTTTAACCAAAAATTGTGTTCCTGTCTGAATTCAGTCAGGATTTTCATAACAGCTCAATTCGCAAATATTGACTGCGCGCAAACCATTACACTAATTGAAAAACTTTCACAATCTAAAGTTTTGTCGGCCAATAATTTTGAACTCGCTTGGGTTTCGTTTTATTTTGTCCGCGTGCGGGAGAGAAAGAAAAGTACTTTTAATTTGCATTGAAAAATTCAATTTCCCCGATCGTCGAGATGATATCGATATAACATTTGTCCGCGCCGTTTGATCTAAAAATTGTCCGGCGCACGAACCCCTGGCAAGTGAGAAGGAAATGAGAATACGCCAATCCAGCGGACGCACAAAATTAGGCGCAAACCCGCACGTCTGTTTGAATTAAAGAAAAGTGCAAAGAATTTTCTATCTGCATGTGAATGGGCTAAGTTGGATCGTACAAAAAAGCCCTGGAGAGACTCTGCGACAGGACGGAAGGGAAACTGGGAATACCGAAACAAAGAGCGCCACCGGTTAGCAGCAATGATGGGCAATTCATCACACGAACTAACGTCGAATTATTTTGATATACGGCTAACAAGTTTTGGTATTGGTTTCGTGGTTTCCGTCTCCAAGGCAGTGTCCCAAATTAACTGATATTCGCGTGGTCGTTGTACACATACACGGACGAAGAATGGCTGCAAAAGAATTGAACAAAGGTATTATTCACTGACAGGTGAATTCAGTGAACGCGAAGGAAATCCGGAGTTTTTTATTTGAGAAAGAAATTGTGAAATTCTTTGAATTACCAAATCGGCATAAATCGGATTGTTGAATGAATTAAACTTTTGATCTAATTGATACCACCGGGGAATGTTCTGAAATTTTGTCGAAAGGAAAAAAAAAAAGGAAGGTTGCTAGAAACACACCAGGGCGGGGGACAAAGAAAACAAAATATCTTCCTTTTGTTCTGTTCAATCGGGCAAAAAGCACGGACGCAATACGAATTATACTCTCGCACAAATAACGACAAACCTTAACGAAAATAGTGAGCGAAATTCGTTCGACCACAAACTGGCTGAATAAAGTTAACGTTTCAAAACAAATTTGCCGAATGTAAAAGCTCTCACGGAAGACAACAAAAAATAAATGTCCGTACTCACAGGCAATTCGAAATTGCGCGTGGCTTAATATGTTTCTGTTCATTAATACTCTTTTTTCGGTTGCGTTTATTTTTGTTGTTTGGTGTTGTTTCGTTAGTCTAAAATTCCGTCATGTTGTAAAATTGCTTTCGTTCCGCGTTAAGCCATAAAGTTTCCATTTGCTATGAAAATCACAATATAACAAGCTCTTTTTAATTAAACTTTCATCATCGGGATGGCAAAAAATTTGCCCCTTATTAAAATTCAATTAAAAAATGTTATATTTGCGACGGCGAATTGTGACGCATAATTTTTCATTTTTCAATCGGATTGCGCAATGCTGCAAACTTTTTTTATTAGAGGAGTATATTTTTCGTTCGGATTAGACTGTCTGTTTTAAAGCTTCTCGCGAACAAACTCTTGATTTTCGTCTCGTGGAAGTGAAGTGCGGATGATGAAATTGATAATTGAGAAGTTTTAGACAAAGTTTGAATGTAATTGATTCTGCATAAAACAGAGAAATCACTTTCTCCTTTGTAACATTGGGAGAAAAAAAATTGAGTTCAAAGTGGCGTCAGCAGCGGCCGCATCTTGAGTTTTATAATACAATGGTATTTCGCGGCGACTTTAAAAGTTTCGATAATGTGATCGAGCACCGGAGTCTTGAGAACTTTGCAAGCACTGGAACCGAGCAGAGTTGACAGTTGGGATACGCTTTTTGTTATGCAAGCACACGTGTATCCAAAGCAAATCCACGATGACTCGACGACGAAATTGATGGGCGCGTTTCAAGCTTTTCCTCGAGTGATTATTTATTCGATTCTGATAAGAATCAAGGCCATTTTTATTTTCCATCCATAAAATAGCGTAAGGAATTTGTTCCCAGATTTTTCACAGATCTCGTGCGCAAACTTTTTGAAACGACGGATCGTCAAGTGATCAATCGCCTTCTGAACAATGGAAATAGAGCGATTCGAGATGTAACAAGAGTTTAATGAAGACAAATGAGACTCTTATTTCATGCCAAACTTGCATTCTAATTTGTTTGAAAAGTTTTACGATGAGAAACGCAGTCGTGAAAAAGACGCCTCACGCCTCTCGCGACAATTTTATTTGCTGTTGCGCATATAAAAGCCCAGCTGATTTTATTGCCCGCTTTGCTCTGTCTCATAATGTTCGATTTCTCCTCGCTTTAATAACAGTTTTATTCACCGGCGAATTTCCTCACAAATGAAATAAGGTATTAGCCGAGCGACGCAAGTAATATTCTTTATATTGAATTGTAAGGCAAATAACAAGACGTTTGTAATGTAAAACTATATACAATATCGAATTGGAATCGCTCCTCGGAACGCTCAAATTGTACACGAAAATTTCCAATCTTACCGCTTTTATCAATGATTTGCTCATGATTTCACGATTGTATACCTTCATGGATGAAAATATATCCGCCAAAATATATTCTATTTTATAATTTATGAATTTATATAATGGAATCCCTAGTAAAAAAGATCATATATTGTCCATATATTATCAATAAATTGACAATATATTATTTTTCATAAAATCATATATTGACAATACAATGAACAATATATTGTTAGTATATTGACAATACAATGAACAATATATTGTTAGTATATTGACAATATATTTTTTAATATTTTTCATATATGGACTGTATATTGGCAATATATGGTCAATATATGATTTTTCAAATAATATATTATCAATATATGTTTTATGTATGGAAAATATATGATCCTTTTCACTAGGGATTTATTAAAAAAATATAAATTAAATATATTATACTCAATGCCGGAATATATTTAGTTTATATAAAAAATTAATGTACAAAATTTTTTCAAGATTTTTTTCGATTTCTTCTTTAATTCCTTCTTCAGTTAATTTAAAGTTAAATAAGAATGAAAATTTTGATATATTCGTTTGAATTCATTCGACAGTTTCGTTTCCAGTGAATATATATAGTTTCGACAAATTTGAAGGGGATATCTTTTACCGGAGCGTAATAATTTGACGGATGCATAAATTCAAGTATGATTATTAGTTGATAATAGCAGATAATCAAAATCACGTGATTCACAAGATTACGTCAATTATCCGGCAGGAATAACGCAAGTGAAACTCGCATTAACTGAAACAAAGTCCGTAAAACAACAAAACTCAATCTAATTCGTGTTCACGGTTTCCAGAAACAAGTCGTTTTCAAAGTTACAGCTCCGAAAACCGGCATTTAATGCTTATTAAACTTGTGATTTTTCANATGCTCCGAACCACAAGCTTTTCTCAAACTTCGTAATCTATTGATCATCATCAAGCTTTGGCTGATTAACGATTAAAATATAACGAATGAAAAAACTGTAATTTCAAAGTGAAGTGGAAGTTGCAAAAAAAAAANAAAAAAAACACGACCGACTGATTAATGATTTTCTTTCATCTATTGTATTTGGTTCGTATGAACGTTGCTCGTGATTCCGATGATTACACCGAGAGGACTAACAAGAAGTGCAGTCATGAACCGTCCGAGCTTCATCATTCTCGCATCGACTTTTCTGTCGAAATCATGAATGAACGCTTTTCCGTTGCCACACACGTCTTGTTGAATATTTGTCAGGCTTGGAAATGAGAATCTTCGTTGACGGGTGTGAACTTTGACATTAGCGTCGAAGGAATGATAACAGTCAACGAGACACACCGGAGTAATAATTAAGATTAGTACACGAAACCTTGGCTAAACTTGCGAGCTGGATATGTAACGTGCGCCGCGCATCTTGTTTGTCATCGTAATGATCTGCTTTCACATGTTCACATCCAGGTCGCACAGCACTTGACCTAAATACCATTTGTTTCTTTCAACGAAATCTCGCCCGATTATTTGGCCCTCGTATACCAAGCGAGAATAGAATTTTCGGAACGAAAGTGGTTAATTTCGCCTCTTATATACCTCGCACATTTTAATACTCAGGATCAGATAAAACTTTTCAATCTCAAGCTTGTCCTCAATTTGTTGAATGAGTTTTGCTTCAAAATTACAAATATATTTTTTCTCACTAAAAAAAAAAAAAAAAGACAAACAAATAAGGGAAAATGAATGCAAAACACTTGGGTTAATTTAGATACGAGAAAAGAAGATGAAAAATAAACGTTGGCTTTGTATTTACTCGACGGGGTGTACGAAAAATCATTCCTCCAAGTGTTGTCGAAAAAAAAAACTCCGTCCGTATACTTACTTAATCTTTTAGCAAACTAATAAAAACTTTGTTCAATTCTCAGTAACCTCGGCGAGGCGGGTAGTGTCAAGTATAGTAAGTACGAGGTGTTTCCGTCAGAAAATAAAGCAAAACCCAGTTTGTCATTTCTCTCTTCGACTCGTGCCGTTACCACTTATCAAACCCCGTTGTTCTACTTTATTTAACTCTCGACTGCCTGGCAAAGGGAGATTCTATCAGAAACTATAATTGGTGTGTCTTATTTATTTCCAAACTCTTCGATTAAAACGAGCACAAAACGAATACTAGACTTTCTTTGCTATTGGGTGGGTGTACAGTCCATGCGAGAGAAAACACCATCAGAGAAAAAACTCTGCGTTCGAAACAGAGTGAATTTCAAGCGCAGAGCTCATTTTCTTGATGCCACGTCTCATTGTTAAGACCACAAGCCATTTCTCTTGTCAATAAATATTTCTTGATTCAAAGATGATCAAAGGCTTTTGTGAATAGTCTCTCAAATTGTCAATATCAATTGCTCGCTATTTCATTATTAGGTGCGTTTACAGTCCCTCCCGATCCGGTTGGGTAAAAAGCAGCGAGGAAAAAAGCCGGCAAGATTTGAGCGCAAATACTGCTGATTGTGGATAAAAAAGTTGCATCTCCTTGGGGAGTACTTGAGACAACTGTACAGACTCATTTAAGGTCATCGAACAAACACCCATTATTGGAAGATTCCCATCGGGACCGAACCGTTAATAAAGACCACAATTAAAGAACGCAATGAGAGAAGCACACGCCTGCATCACAATAAGTCGTCGGAGCTTTGTTGAGATGTAATGGGGAAAAAATTGTGTGTCAAATAAAAAGCAGAATCCCCCTTGATTGGTCCAATCGCATTCTTGCAGATTAGTTTCTATTTCCAACTGCCTTGTTGCCATCCGTTCAACTTTTTTGTTCTATAGAAATCCGACTTGCTGTCATAATAGTTGAAACACATTTTTATTCGTCTCCTTTATTAATGCCCCGATCCCAACACTGAAATCAGATTTATTATTACTAAAGAGCTTTACATCTTATGTCCTGTTAATTCCTTTTTTCCTTTTCTTCCCCTAATTTTTTGTCTTCTTCATTTTAATTAATGCAGTAATAATAAATCTCAATTGTGCGCCTATCCCGCAGTAAAAAAACGATGAGTGTAGGGATTAGTTAGGTTAATGAGTGGCAAAGCGAATGAGACACAATTACGAGTTGTCGTTTGTTGTTTTTTTGCAGGAGCGGTCGGAGGAGAGGGTGGCGATGACGACGATAAAGAGAAGGAAGAGGAAGCCGAGCGGGAACGGCAAGAGGCCATCAGGGAGGCGGAAGAACGACGGAAGGAGAAGCACCGTAAAATGGAAGAGGAAAGGGAGAAGATGCGACAAGAGATCAGGGACAAGGTCAGTCCAATTTTTCTCTCAAGTTAATTATACGAGTTTCGCGGTCTCGCCCGCGAGTCAAATCAATTGCAATTTCTTTTTTTTTTTTCACTTCTTCTTTTTTTTGAATGTACCACCCGCTTATTTTTCACACTCCAATTTGAAATGAAAATTTTTTCCATCAACCGTACTCTTATTTCTTTCGCTACGATGGTTCCCTCTCAGCTGGGGAGAATATTTAAAATTATTCATTGCCCCGTTGCAAATTGGCCTGAAAGGCGCTTGAGATTGAACGATTGTTTGAGATAATTGAGAAGTGCGATGTAAAGTCGATTAAAAGTTAGTCAAGTTAAAAATCGTTATGTTAGCTTCCATGTCGTCATGCTAACCTATTTAAGGGTTGTTCGAGATTGTTATCGCAGATAAAGAGAGGTCAAAGATCAAGTATATTGTCCAACTGACCTCGAACACGTTCAAGCTATATACTTTGACAAATAATTTATGACCTTGCAATTGAATGAGGGATTGATTTTTTTTCACAGCGACAGTCACTTTTTTAACAAAAGTAATTTCACACGTTCTTCTTTTTTTTTTTTTTTCACAAAAAAAAATTCAAGTGCGATCATATTCCAGTTTTATATGGATTCAGATTATAAACAAGCACATGGTAAAAGCTTTTTTTCATATGAAACTAAACTCGTGCGTTCTAGAATGTTTGAGGTGAACGAAAAAAAAAAAAAAAGAAAAAAAGAACACGGGAAAAAGTAAAATAGACAACAAAAAATAGTGTCTCTTTCTAACTGTAGTTTAATTTGGTATGATTCTTGAGATAAGAAACTAAGCGAAAAACCGTCTTATGTTGGAAAAGTAACATTCAACGTAAACGCAATTACACGAGTGTGCCACGTGTTTTTGTTAGCTCTGGGCCAAGAGAGAGCTTTCTGATTCCCTTTATGATCGAAGTAGAGCGCGAATAATTTTGATATCAAGCAGACTCGCTGAGTTCCTCTTATCTGCAATATTGTGCAGTCACGTTCTTTTTTTTTATTTTTTCGTCGTTCGTGGTCTTTAATCTCGCGAGAAGCATCGGTCTTGTCGACTTTTTGCACCCTTGAAATATTAACCGTGCATCCCACCTGCTTTATAAGTTGAAATTCGTCGGCATAATAACACACCACTTTCGTGCAATTTTCTCAAGTTTTATGGGCCATTTTTGTATTCGCTCTATTTTCGTCATCAATTTTGTCAAAAAATTTCACACTTTTTTTTTGATTAAACAAATTGTACGATGCCTGAAGCAAATGTTTTCATTATAATCTCGAGAGAAACGTAACGTGAAATTTAATAAACAGTTTGCACACAGTCACACGGAGCTGAATTTCTTTGCCAAAGTGTGCTTGGAAATTCCGGTTGAATGAAATTAGTACCCTTTAATGATGCGCGATAAAAATGATATCAACCATTTAGCCGGGTTTTGTTTGTATAAAAACCAGTGTTATTTCATGGTTAAGAGCGTGGCAAATAACATCTGCAGCTGTCAGACAAGTGTCAATTCGTCGTACCTTTATAATGAAATTCGGCTTTTCTTATTTTTGTACGTACACCTCAAATTCACATTCCAGAAATTCGCAATCACAACGCAGAATGTCTTGCATCCGGCACCAAAGCATTTTGGAAAACATGTTGGTAATTTTCCTCACGAAATGCATTGCGACCTCTCGTTTATTTACGCCTGTTTTCCTTCTCTCACTTTCCACTTGGCTGATTATTTTACTCAGAAAATGTCTGAATGTTTGTCTTCGAAATGTTTTCGATTTTTATCTTTGAAAAAACTAATTTTAGAATGACGGACAGCAAAATATATGTATCGAAAAAAAAAAGAGAGAGAGTGTCGCGCATAGAACAAAACGGAATTTTTATTTTGTCACTTTGTTTTTCACGCAAACTTTGATGTCGCGTTTTTATTACTCCTTCTTTTCTCTCGTGCTCGATGTTTATTTTGTCGTAACACAATATTGTTGTAACGCGGCAATTAAAAAACGTTTGAATTTACAAAAATTTGAAGCACAAACAATCACGCGACGAAGATTTTAAACAGGTGTGATCTAATTACAGTCAAAATTTTGCTGAAAAAAGGAACGTTAATTTGTACTTTGTGAACACGAAGGTCAAAGGAAACACAAGAAATCTTATTCGCAGGCTTGTTTGTGTGCGACGGGACACAACAAAGAAACCCTGTTTTTCCTTTCCTCAAAAATGTATGAAACTTCACTCGCATTTGAAAATGGCTTTCTTCAGACCCATGACCTTTTTTTTCCTTTTTTCAATGAAAACACGTAACAAACGCGAAATAACATAAACCGCGAAGATATTTGACGAATTTTGCGAAATACATTCTTTTAAAAACAAAGTGTCTCAGAACAATTATTTTCCTTTGTACTTACGGTATTTCGTCAATTTCGTATATTACTCGATGAATTCTCATTTTTATTCTATTTCAAATCCAAATTCCTGTTACAATTGTACACGGCAAAAAAAACTTTTGAAAAATTCTGAAAATTTTGAAGAATTTTTATCAATCTGAATCATAAACCAGTGCTAAATGGGAAATTCAATAATTTTTATTATCCAGTTTGATAAAAATTATGCTATATAGAACTTGTATAACCTAGAATAGAATTATGAACCTATATTGTAGTTTTTGTCAAGCGCTGAATAATTTTTAAATAT
>JAAMPD010000048.1:0-36774 GCA_025266255.1 Trissolcus basalis
TGTTAGTGTAATTGAAGGTTATTTGACCCTTGTTTTTTACCCACTCGTGTCCAACCCACCTTTAACTATACAGTCCACTTTTTATCCAATTCCTAACCAACAACAAAACCCGAATATTGGAATTGCCAATATTTGACAGTGTGAGAGAGACAAACGAGTTACATGACATTTCACCTTAATGTTCAAATTTTTGGAATAAAATTTTATAAAAACTTGTTACCAAGTTTTTATAAAAGTTATTCCAACGACAGTCACAATTTTGTTCTACATTTCACGAGGCAAAGGAGCTTGTACGCACACGCAAAATAAAACTTTAATTAATACAAAACAATGATGAAGCGCTCTTATCCGCGACGCGCGAAATGATTCATCGTGCGGTTGCTCCGATTAACTATGGAATTGACCTGGAACACCTTCGCCGTAAAATATATTTTGATTCATCCGCGAGCTCGAGTGTCCTCAACTCAGCCTCAATAAAAAGTTTTCGCGGAGGGGAAAAAAAAAAAAAAAAAAAAAAAAAACGTAAGCAAAATACATGCTTTCAATTGTCACGAAACAAAAAGAACGACGCGGAAAATCTCCGAGCTGTGAAAATCGTGCGAGTAAATAGCCGCGTGTATCCATCAAGAGAATAGCTCCGCGGCGATCCCGCAATAATTGCTGCTCGACTGTTTCTCTGAAACGTGATCGCCCCGCCTCCTATTCTCGTCTGTCGTCTCGGCCCTCGCGATCTCGTTCCGCGTCGCGCGCTAATTCGCAGTTGAACGTTTCCTCATCCGGCGAAGCCGCGGCGCGACTCCGATATTTTTGGCGTAAATCCGTTATCGCTATCTCGCTCGCACCTGCCGGGTCTGTGCGCGCACACCCTGCCGCCGTGCCGCCTGGGTTGCGGCGTGGCGCGCCACGCCGGGGCTTTCGAGGTCGAGCGCGATAAATGGTGGCACGACGAGGCTCGGCGATGCGGCACCGTGCCACGTATCCGCTATCGCGCACGCCACCAGCAACGAGGCTATTATGCGAGCGCGCTTGCCCTTCCCAGCGGGAGTGACGGAGACGCCGCGAGCGAAAGTGCGGAGTCGAGCACACCGGAGAGCCTCGACCGACGAGAGGGTTGGCGAGGCACGCGGAGAGAGACAACCATATATATGCCGCATACTATCTAACGGGTGGCCCTACAAATATATTTTTCCCCATTTTATTCGCCATTTAATGTTTTTCAATTTTTCCTTTCATTAATTTTTTTTTTCGTTTGTTAAAAATAAATTTTATCATTTGTCACTTTTTTGCATCCACAATGATGCTTTTGTTAAAAAGCTGTGCAGATTTGCAAAACACCGGAGGTGTTGAAAATTTAAACAAACAGAAAGAGGAAAAAAAATTCTTTTTCTATGTATAATCGGCTGTATGTGTGACTATAACAGGCTCGTTTGTGATGGCAGATTTTTTTTTTGGTTTTCCAGTCGACTAGAAAATTAATTCTACTCATTGATGGTATTTAAAAATTTGAAACGAGTTGAATTATATCTTTCGCAAACATTTGAGTAAAAAAGCCAATACTATTGAGTGTGTACTTTTTTTCTTTCATTTTTTAAATACAAACTGTTGCGCAACGATACATCAAACACGGACTTTTTTTTCCAGTCCATTAAAATTGTTTTCGAAAACTTCATAAATATTATACCTAGGCGTTAGAGTAAATGTTATCGAAGGATAGAGCGTTACAACTTTTTGATACAGGATATAACATAGAAAAAAAAAAAAAACTGATCGCCGCGACTAAAACCAACACTTCAATTAAGTTAAGTGAAACAAATTTGTTTCGTCAAATTGAAAAATAGAAAACGTTTTTCGGATCAATCGTCAATTTTTAAGAAACCGTACAATTGTTTGATTGCAAAAGTTTTAACGAATTTCAAAATATTTAAATTCAGAATTTTTGGCAGAATTTTTGTTTCTTTTTTATTTAAACACCTTGTATGCATGTATGATGCGATGAGGCGAGTGAGGATGATAGAAAGAGACAGACAAGTAGCGACAGAGAAAGAAACAGCGAACGAGCGCAGGTTGTTGACGGAGACTATACCTCTCCGAACGATTTTGAGCTGCTCGAACTTCCAGGATCAGTGGAAAGCCTCGCTAACGTGGGGGATAAAGTGGAAAAGCTCCGTGGTACTGTCGGTTCTGCTTCCGATCTCGGTGTCGTTGCAGCGAAGGAAGGATGACTGGTATCCATCGTTGCGCGCTCTTAAAAATCCACCTACACCACTCCACTCGACAGCAGATCGTCGCTCTCGTTTTTCAACTTTTTTTTTGTCACTCCTCTTTTCGTTGCGACCATTCTTCTTTTCACACTTTTCTCTGAAAGGTTCAGGAACTGAAAATTAAATGACGAAAATTTGTTCCTAAAAAATAAAATAAAAAAGGCTTTTTTGATTCGCAAAATATCGATTGGGAATTTTTTCCCTGTCTGATGGTACCTTCGTTTTGGTATTCTTTCTTTTTGTCTTACATTTTCGTGCTAATCCTCTAAAAGGCAAAGCTCGGCATGCTCCTGTATACTCGTTTTCATGTGCGATTTTTTCTGGTAGCCAGGGGATTAATGGTCTGCACTTTTTCTTTTGTTTTTAGAAATAAAACATTGGTTACGATTCAGGAAAATATTTTATTTTTGAATACGAAACAAAAATCATCTAGATACGAAACAAAACATCGATTGTCATTATTAATTATCGTTCCTAGTGCTGAAATTTGGTTATCAAAAAATACATCATTTAACGGAGACCTATCATTATCTGAATATACAAACAATATTCATGTCATTGATAAAATATATTAAATTTCAACATTATGTTTGATGTTTTCATGAAATTTTACTGTACAAAAACTAGGTAAAATGATTGTAAAAGTTCTCGCTGTAACATTGTATTGTGCCATTGTTATTTATATGCAACATAATATTCAAAATGTTACAAAAAGTTGGAATAATACATTTTCAAATATTTGATATTGTCTATATATGACAGCAATAATAAATCATTGTTACAAAAAGGCAACAACAAGAAATAAATTTTTGTGTTACATTTAAGTCAATATTGTTCAAGTTTACGCAAAAATCCAGTTGTTTGTTACAAATTCAACAAAAAATTGTTTATAATAAACTAATCTTTGAATCACAAACCTTAAGATATGCAATAACTTTTTCCATTCGTTTGATAAAAAATTGTTACAAGGTACAATGTACCATGCGTTTACGCATCGCTGGCAAGTAATGAGTTAATTAACGATCAATTTGACAGGCAATTTTTTGTCTGTAAAATTAATCGATATCTAAATTCGAAACAAACACTGCTGTTAATCATCTGAAACATGCAAGGCTTATGATGTTGTTGTAACATTTCCTCAAAATTTTAATTTGTTATTAAAATTTTTCTGTAAATGTCGTTTGAAGATCTAGAAGTTTTAATCAGTTTTTGTTATACAAAATACCGCTGCATTGTTTGCATAGTTATGAAGGATTAAAAAAAAAGTAATCGTTGTCGCACACGCGATGCCAATTAATTAAACAGAATTAGCTTCCCCGACGCAATCAAAATCTAACCCATTGAATTGGACGCCACGTGCGTACTCAAGTCTTTTCAACCCTGAGCAATTTAACACGCAGATCATCATGAATAAACATAACAATTCTCCTGGGAGCATTCGAGGAATGCGAAAAATCTGTCCCTCCGCGCGGAGCTTACGATTTTTGCCCACGCACGTACAGCCCCGCCACATCATTTCGTCGCGCTGTCTTGCATTTTTCGTCCCACGTGACGACCGTATACTCGAAACCCCCTCGGTAATCGAATTTCGGCTGACGTACGTGCGCCGCCCTGTTTGCGTTGTCAAAGCGGCACTGTGTGCGTTTCAAAATGCGCACACAAAATGTCGCTCACCGAGATAATAGATGTGACGCGTTCGCACAGAAATCCGCGGATTTTATCAAACTGCCTCTCTTTTGCTCGCATCCGATATACGTGAGCGATATCGAGCGACTGCTGATTGGCGGAGCGCTGCAATGAATGTTGCTGGCTTCATGTGAAAAACTATTTTACAAGTGTCACACTCGTGACATTTGCATGTGTCAAGAGATCGAGAAAAAAAGTATACACACTACAAAAAAAAAAAAAGTCATTTTCTTCGATCTCATATTTGCAATCTTAGAAATTGTAAGTTTTTATCCTACTTTTTTTTCAAAGTACATAATGATATTTGTCAGACACTTTTTACAACAAAGAAATTAATCACAACTATGATAATAAAACATTGGAATTTCATTGTTGTGACAATATAAATTTAGCAGAGAAATATTAAGAGTTTCGAATGTAATGTGTGTTGTTGCTTGCAAAAAAATTGTTTTGTTTGTGAAAAATAGGTTATCATCGTTATCATTTCATATCTTATAACAATTACTAATTAAATGTTAACGAAATTTCGCATTCATGTGTCCGTATTCTTTTCATTTTCATCAGCAGCCGTTGGCATGGGAAACAAAAAGTAACACGTGAAATATGTATTTCGTTCCAATTATTTAAGTGCACCTTGAAAAAGTCGACAAAGTCGTTCATTAATTACGAGCAATGCGTTGGACGTCTGTCGCTCGCACCCAGCCCCGTAATACGAGGAGTGTATTTTGCATGGTGTGGAGTAATCCGCCCTTTCAAACGTTCATCGCATATCATAACTGACGGCGACACGCAGCCAAGGATACGAAAACGGTTTCGCTTTCAATAAATTGCTTTGGTTGGACTTTTTTAATAAACCATCATTTCAAACTTTCATCTCGGAAACAATTTTTAAATACGCTCTTTTAAATTCCACATTCTCAGAATTTCAGTTATAAATAATAAAAGTGTCCGCTAAATTTACGACGCGGCGTTTAAAATAAATTTAGAACAATTCTAATGCCAAAATCATGCGGCTGAAAAAAAAAATGGGCCTTTGAAAATACACATTCCGCGCAAGTGTCGTGGAACAAAAACGTGTAATTGGGTTTTCATTTAACTGCTCCTTTTTGCCGTGCACATTACGAGGGTGCGTTTCACGCCATCGCGTCAGGAGAGCGCAAAAAAAAAGGTCGATAAAGATAGCGCGGTTTTGATCAGGGCAATTTTTGTTTGCGAGATCGATGGCATAAATAAGTCCGGTTGGTTTATCGGTGCATGTCTCGATCAGCCGTTTGTGAGACCGCGCGAGCCAGATATCCTCCGTCATTGTGTACGCGAGGCGTGTTGCATCTGATAACGCCACGCATTACATTCCCAGGGCGCGCCGCGTTCGCGCAAGCATGCAAACTACGCACACACCTCGCTCGAGTTACACTATCGAGTGCATGTGCTCAAACACACCGATATCGCTGTCACGTAAACGCGATCCTGAGTGTCGCGTGAACACTTACCTATATAGCGCCTGGCTAACGGGTGGCTTATAATCAATTTCGGGTTTTTTTTTCATCAATTCGTTTTTTTTGTAATATCATCATCAGATAAGAGGAAATTTTTTATTTGTTTACATCCATTGAGCGTTATTTCGTTTTGAATTTCAAACAATGTTTTAATGGACTCTGAAATTGATTTGAGTAAATTGTAATGGATTTTCACGTTTCGTTATAAAAAAAAATTTTCATTTTGTATTTAAAAATATAGTTCTATTGATTTGTACCGATATGCAAAACAATGTGAAGCAGATGAACATTGACACAGCGATATCATATTCGATTAAATTATTTCGTCCGAGTGTGTACAGGCGGAGTTTTGATGATGTATTTTTAGATTGTCAAATTGTTGAACAAATTTTTCTTTTCTCCCTTTCAAATGTGTATCAGTTGTCCTGTCGGATGCAAAACGCCGTTTATGATATTGGATTATTCGTATATGATGTTGTTAATTCTAATGATTGTTTGAATCAACAAATTTTAAAAAATTACAATTACAATTGTTTCAACCGGTTAGAATTTGAATCAATTTTTTTATTGTAATTTACCTACTTTAATTTTTATGACTTTAATCATTAAATTGGAAAATAGTTTATGATATATGCGATTATAACACTTGAGTAATTTTGTTTGCGTTCGCATAATTTTTGAAGATTGTTGGTAAAAATCGCATTTAAATTCTGAGAACGTTTGGAATGCATACTTTTCGAGCTCTGAGTACATGTACGATAGCTCCCACATTGTAGCTGAGATGTGCAAAAATCGTGCACCGGGTCAGTCTCTGCTTTATCGAGACTCGATATTCCGATGAGAGAAGAGCGGCATCGCGGAAAAAAGTAAAAAAGGGCAGTTTTGTGCAATCCTAGCTGAGGGATTTTATTGATACCGAGGTTTTTTTTAGACATTTTAGTATTGCATTTTATTGAAAAATTTACCTTTTTAAAAACGACGACAACAAATTTAACATTTTAAATGTTTGAATTTCATCTTTTTATTGAAACGTGCTATATCAAAACCGATTTTTATATATTATTATATACCGATTTTTTATATTTTAATAAAAAAAAATGTTCTATAACTAACATGAAAGCGTAACAATCATTTACTTTTTACGGTTTTTGTGGAAACGTTAGAGAAATCTTAGAGGGATAGTTTCTATTGCCGCTGGGGTCAGAAAAAAAAGAACTGGTTGTTAATAATGTCGAGATAATCCTGCAGTCGAGTTTTGTGGCGATGAAGGTTTTGCTTAAAACTGTGGCTCAGCCCAGTTTTTTTTCTTTTTTCACATTTGTATTTCTGTTCTTCCATTTATAGCCAGACATTTTTTCAAGGTTTATCAGTTGTCTTACCATACAAAAAACATTCTCCATCATGAAAAATGCTGCATTTTGATCGTTTGTTTGCTTAATAAAATTTTGAATTCAAGTGTTTGAAAATTCGGAATAAGAAAAAAACAATTTTTTTTGCAACAAGAAATATGTGATACGTACACGATTGCATACATAGTTTTATATTTGTAGTAATATATTTTATTTACTTGCAGGATACAGAATATAATTATCTATAAATGGACCAAATATATTACTTTATATGCAGTCTTATATGCTACGTGTATACAGATTTTTTTAAGATCTGGGATTGCAGTCTCATATATATCAATATCAATGTTTCAAGGAATATCTTAGAATTTTATGCTCATCCATCTTTTAAAATCAAAAATAGAATATAATTTTGAGCGAACCGATGAACTGTCAAATTCACTCTGAAAATAAGCGCCCTTAATTTGTTAACTTTAAAAAGAAATTTGAATTTGTGAAATGCAATTGTATATGTTCAATATTCCTGATTAAAACAGCTCATCAAGTTTTCTACAAACAAAATTTTTGTAAGTTTCTAGTTGCTTTATATTCACACATTTTCCACATTTATGTTTGTTAATGTCGATGTACATTATTTTAGTTTTTGACCAAAATATAGAAAATTTTCTGTTCCATATTTTGTGTAGTTAAAAGGTGTAATGTAAAGTGAGCAAAGAAAGACAAAAGAAAAAAAAGTTGGAGTTTCTCGTTAAAATTGCAAAAAAAAAAAAAAAATACAGAGTGAACAGCATTTGTCTTTTGAAACCGCGTCGACATTCATCACCAAAGGTCGAAAATCAATTCAGGCGGATGCATTCGAGCTGCTGACTATAAAATTTTTTCATAGTCTTAGATATCATTATACAAACTCCCGAAAAGACAAAATGCTCTTTGCCTGATCAAACCGTACAGTTTAAGAGCGAGCATTTTGTTTATAAAGCCCTTAAAATATTTTCGCAATCATAAAAACTGGATGTGCGAAATCGAGATAAACTTTTTGTAGGTCTGCGCCTCGGCCATCTTCGTCGTAAAGTGTGCACATAAAAATTGCAATTTTCGCGCCGGATATTTTCACGCTTAAATTATATCTTATCGTTTGCGAAAAGGTAAGAAATGTTGGAATTTCTATTGATTAACGAAAAAGGCGTTACGAAACTGATTAATTTCAGCGCGTTTAACGGTCCAATTGAGGGCGCCGCACTTGAGCCGGAGCTTTTCCCCTTGATATTCCGCGCGTTAATCATGACTATTCATGCATCGAATTTGATGCAAGTTCATGTACAAAATTTGCATGAAAATTTATCGCTCGGTGTTCCGAAAGGCAAAAAAATTGCTGACGAGGTTTGATTTGGAGGAGCCTCCTCATCTCGTCAGTCGTTTCAACTGCTCCAATTACTACGCGCTGCGAAGGCATCACGCTCCGGAGATAGATGTCGTGTTGCTTATTTCTTTAACGATCGAGGGGTCGAATGTAATTGAAAACGCGGCACGTCGACGGGGCTATTCCATGGCTTCTGCTTGTGGGCATGTTCGTGTTTAATTGAATAAGTTGGAACGAGCCGAGTTGCTGTTATTAATGCGACCGCGTGCACGTACTTATTACGTCGCGCCCACTCCGAAGAACACCTTTTTTCCTCCTCTCCTTTCTTATTCTTGTTCGCACGTTGCGTTGCATCGAATCAGACTTAACTCTCAAGGACGACTCGAGTCTCGATGAAGCAAATTTGCATAAATAAAAGTGATCATCGATTTTCGCGCATTTGCATCGGGCACACGTACATTTTCTGTTTTTTATCCAACGGGATAAGATAAAATCAAATAAGATTTTCGCCGGGACAATAAACAAATGAAGCAAGACAGAAAATGAATTTCAATTATGCCAATTTTAAAAAAATAATCATTTCACAATTTTGTAGCAGTCTTATGTTCTTGCCTTCCCTCTCATTGGTCTACGCCACTTCGTAAAATTATGCGTTTAATGTAACCAAATGAATTCCGCAGGCACCAACTTTACTGACAACGATGACGTCTACAAATGTGCAAAATAAATGCCGGCTGTTATATCCCTCGAATGTTTGTTATTCCGCAACGCTGTACGCTCGTCGGTTCTTTAAGTATCTCCCAAATAATTTCACCTTTTCTCGTTCTTCCGCTAGGGTACACCATTTCGTGCACTCGATGTTTTTTAATTAAAATGTTTTCATTTTTTATTCCAAATAGGCAAATCGATCTTTTTTTCCAGCCCTTTCAAATGAAACTGAAAAAGTTTGAATTAAAAATCCCTGATTTATATACGGGAGTTAATTTTTTTTATCAGAAAATAGGCGACTTTTGAATTCATCGCACAAAAAGCGATTTAACTTTTGAAAAAAAGGGATTATTAGCCCTCGATCCTTGTCGTCACTTATCATCTCGCGAGAGAGTGCGTTTCGGATGGCCATTTAGCTGGATTGGGAGCGCGGGTGCGTCGTTGTTTATTATGCTAATTCGAGACGTGGCTCGGGGGTTAATTCGAGGAAATTGGAAAATGAGGGAATTAGGAGAACGCGCGGCGTGTATCGCATGTTATTCGAAAACTACGCTCCTCTTTTCGTATCTGTGCACACGTACGAACACGCGTGGCTTCGTGTGTAAGAGGGTAACCGCGTGCATTGATGTGGGATTAGGCGCTCGCTGGTATTTGAACAGGGACTCGTGTGTGAGTGCGAGCTTCGCATGTGTTTGTGCTCGCGCGAGAGGGAGGCGTGCCGCAGTCTCGGATGGCGAGACACGCAACCATGGATGTGGCCGCGGAGGGGAGCGAAACAGTTGTAGCGTGTAAATTGAAGGGTGGAAGAGCGAGGCGCGAGCCAGAGAGGAGAGCGGAAAGAGGGACGAGGCCGTAAAACTTGAGAAAGGGTGCCCCGATGGCACGACCCTCACGACACCCGCCAAATGGTCCAGAAGACACAGCTGCGCCCTCGCACAGTCTCTTTAACCCTTCACTTTAACCCTGCCCCTGCACTAATTATGTTATCTCTTGTCGTGCCGCCGCGAGACCGAATTCCGCGCGGTATATCTGTAATGCATGCCGTGCGGTTACACCGATCAAGTCGATATCGGCTAATTGGACGATGGAGCAAAAAAAATTTTTTTTTGTTCACCTCCAAGTGGAAGTTTCTTTGCAGTCATTAAAATTAATTGCGTGTATATATTTTCCTGCGGCAAAATATATAACACTGGTTATTATTTTTGTAACGCGATTTTGGGTCGGGATAATTGACGTGGAAATATGGTTTTTTTTATGTCAAGTTGAACGGATAGGTATAAATGTTTCGCGATGGTTTTGGGTTTTGTTTTATATTGTAACCAAATACGAGCAATGTTGCCGCGAGAAGATTTTGTTGCTCACAGTTTTTTTTTTCGAACAGGTATTGCAGTGGATTTTTAATTGAATAAATTAATCAAAAAGTGGGATGTTTTTTTAATGCGTTGGATGCCGGTTGATTTTTACGATATGATTTTTTTCCTCCGACAATTAATCTGGGCAAAAAATTCAACTGATATGAAGAGTTTTCAATTTTTTTGCCATTTTAGTTCATTTTTTTCAAATTATACTTTAATTGAATTATATTCGTGGGATTTAATTGTTGTTATTTTCTTCAATAATTACCATTTATTTTTTAAAGAATTTTTAATACTTTGGTGAAGTTGTATATTTTTCATATTTTTGGTTTAAGGAGTAGTAATCAATATTTCGTCAGAACGTCATCGTGAAATTTTTTATAACTGTACCTATAATTTATAGCCAAAATAAATAATTTCTTTTGCAAATATGCTGTACTCAAAAATGTTTAGAAATTCCTTAAAGAACACGCTTTTTTGAACGGTCGTAGCTGACATATCTGATTACAATTATATCATTCATTTGATGAGCCTTTGAAAATGTTAAAAATTCGATACTCCAAACGGAATAATTTACTTTTCAGTTCGAAAAATAATCGAAAAGCTTTTCCCTAATATACACAGCAGCAATTTTGTATCATAAAATTATCCGTTGTATTTTTTGCAAATCAAACGTAAGTTCAAAAAAAGTCTTTAATTTTCAATTGTCAATTCCTTTTTTTATAATTTTAATTTTTGTGGCATACATTTATTTCTGAAAATAACAAGAATGATTCAGAAAAAGAGACTATATTTAACTGTATAAAGAAAATGAAAAATATTCATAGGTAATGACACATAACATTTTTTAATTTAAAAAAACATCGATTTGATGCATACAAATTTGTTCTGCAGCGTGGTATATATAGTTACAACAAATTTTTACTGATATTGATTTTTTTTTTGTAAGCATAAAAATCACTTCTGAGTGTCGAGGGTATTGAAAACTTTTTGTCAAGATTGTGAAGGTTCAAATCCTAATGTTTAATCTAAGAATTATTCAAGTTTTGCCAAAATCACTTTTTTCAATAATTTCCGATGTAATTTGAACTTTTGTACAGTATGTATTGTATTTATCATTACTTTTTTTTGCTTTTGAAAAAGAAAAGAAAATGCTTGGCTGAAGAAAATCAAATCTAAAAATGACACATGAAATCTACCGCGTCATCACAATATTGAGTAAAATATAACGTTTTGACACTCTCATCGCAACCACGTCGCTAATTCCAGAAGTTATTTTGATTAGAGTCTTCGTTACACCATATCATGAAATCTCATCGATACTCTCGAACATTAACAAACCTATTTGTGCACTCTTCGACTTTCATTCACCCGCGATCTCTTGGAATATTAATTTTTGTTATCCACATCACCAAATGACCGACAGATTTATTTTCACTCAATCATTTAGCGCGCTTCTATTTTCGTTGAAAAAAAAGCCATCGAGTTCATGCCCTTTTGGCTGCGGGGTCAGCCAATCGTCACTGTCTCATGCAAGAAACATGAGTGGTGCTTCTTCGGGGCCAAAGACAAGAGTCGCAACAGCCACGGCAAAAGCCGGCATAATTTCTCTAATTTGAGCGACACCAGTCTTGTCGCAGGAAATTCAAGCTGGCTGGGTAAGAGGTTAACGAGGGGGAGGGGGCGTCCGTGCTTCGACGGCAACGACAGTCAGGATTTCACGTATAGCACGGACACATCTCTGGCGGCGTCGTTACGAGGGCGTTGCGTTTAAAACGACGACGCGCTCTGATAGCCGCGCCACGTCGATCAAGCCGGCGCTCTGCCACGCCGCCGCGGCTCGATCGGCGTGGCGAAAGTCGAGGGGCGACCAGATAGTAGGTAATCACCCGGCGGCTCGCGTTATAGCGTCGTTACGCCGCAGCACCGCTATCTCGTTTCATCTCACGCTCTCTCTCGCTCTTCCGAGCGTTCTCTCTCGCTCGGTCCTTCTGTCACTTCTTCCCCACGGCGTCATCACCCGTTACCACCCATTCCTTTTGCCTCCATCTTTTTTCTTCTCACGTTCTTTTTCCCTCACGACTCTGTGTCGCTGACTTTTTTATCGGGCTTTTTTCCTTCGCTCCTCGTTGCTTTTTTTTTGTCTTGCTTCTTCTTTTTTCTTCTCTCAAATTCTTTTCTGCCAACTTACTCGCGACGCGAGTCAGCTGCAATGCGAGAAAGCTGCCAAACTTCGTTTCGATACACCTCCACGCGTGCCAGTCATTTTTTTATATGAAGAAAACGTGGATCATGAGTTTTAGAGTTTTCCAGTGATTGATATCTGAAATCTGATAGGCATTGGAAAGAATCTCCTTTCTTAATTATTTTTCTTGGCTGAAATTTGAAAAGTTATAGGCAGTTTTAGAAAATGTGTGGTTCAATGAAATTGGGATTTGAAAATCATGATCTTTTATGTTCTAACAGACTTACAAATTACTAATAAAGTAACATTTTATGATGTGAAGATGCAATAATAGAAAGAAAAGTTTTTTCATGGGCAATTTCAAAATGACATGTCATTATCGGTAGACCTAATTGAAGATTCTTATTTCATTATTGTCAAATTAACAGTATAGTGGTATTATTGGGTTAATCAGATTTTCTTAACTGGAACGTTAAATCCAAATTTATTTATAAAACTGTATGATGTTATATGAGTTTTGAAAGTCATATGCTGAAAAATTTGTTTTCATTGTAGGTTTATAATCTAGTTATTGCTTGAACCACATGTTATAATATGGTTAAGTATAAAAAATAACATTAATATTACAATTTTTTAAACATTATTGACTAGCTGATCGATATATTAATATGCCAAATTAACTTTAAAAATTATAATATCATTTCGAAAAAATAGTATTAGTATTAAAGTATTAAAAAACAATGACATAAAGCAGTTGAATGAATTTTGTTCAGGTTCTTATTTGTATTGTAGGATTTTGTATTTTTGGTAGTAAAAATGAAATTTTCACTATAAAATAAGAATTTCTAATCTTGCGATTATTTGGAATTCTCTAAAGCTCTTAAGAACATCTTATTCTACTCACTTAAGATAATCATTTTTTTAATTAAATGTCAAAAACGATATTAATAATCAAATAGATCACCGTGAAAAGTAACAAAATTCTTATATTTCATTCATAAAATTTGTGTGTAATTAGTAGCCACTCAGTTAGAAAAAAAAAAAAAAACATATAAAGTATCACTCACAGAAACAATTTTTTTCAATTGGTACAATGAATTGCATTGATTGTTCACTGTGCAGAAACCATACAAAAATTTTTCGTTCAAATTTTTATCTTTGTGAATGATCAGTCAAAGCCCGGATAAAAGTTGTGTCTTTTTTATAAACAAAAATGTACACCTTTACGGTTTATATTTTACGTTTGATAGAATAAAAAAACTTGCATGAACTGTAACTAGAAAAAATTTTAATATAAAATGATTTTAATAGAAATCTATAAACCTGGACGAAAGTTTTTGAATCAGAAATAAAAAAGGTCGCACAGGTGTAATAATTGCACAAGTCCTATTTCTATCATCTTCTCTTGTGTCATTTTTCTTCCAGAGGTTTTCCGCACGGCCAATTGTTTGAGCATTCGACGTTATAAATTAGCCTGGAAGGAGAAACTTTTCGCTGGTATTCGAACACTTTTATTTTCGTTACGCCAAACTTGTTACGCCGAGTTGTTTATGTTCTAAGGGTCCAAAGCACTGTACTGTTCTACGGTTTGATGCCTCTACAAACATCTATATTTAACCAGGTCAAGTGTCAGTCACTGATATTACTGTGACGAAATCGATCGAGTTTCAAAAATCGTTCCTCCTCCTTCTCCTGTGGAAGCCGTTGATATTCCCTTGAAAACATATCATGCGGGATGATTATGTAATGCTTAACGAAACTCACTTAAGCTTCGTCGCCAAATGTGTCTCGTGAAAATCCACGAGCTACACTTCTCATCCCGACGTTACGAGACGACAGAAGGAAGCAAAAGGAAGAATAAAAAAAGGACCAAGAGGAGAAATGTAACGAGTCGTTTTGAAAGGTTTCGCATTTTGAATCTGGAGATGGCGAAATGGTTAAAGAAGTAAAGTCGATATGAGAAAGAGGCTGTACAGAGCTCGATGGGGTAGCTTCTAACGGGGTCGTAACTGGCTCGGGTGATTGCGCGTGGAGAATGCACAAGCGAAGTGCTAGCAACTCGTCGCGTCGTAAGCAGAAGCCCTACGATAACGTTCACCCCACAACATCGCCTCGATTGCGTAGGTGTGACGTTATATATATAAGTATATGCACGTGTGAACACGATATATAGATATACAAGATCTTGTGTCACGTTTAATATGGTCCTGAAATAATCCATGAAATATTATACAGTGAAAACTATGAGTAAAAGTTCTTTCTGAAGATACGACAAATTTTAATCATTATATTCTAACAATAAAATATGATAATGAGAGATGTTCTTGTTTGCAAAAAATTGAATCAAGAAAAATGGAATTCAAAATGTAAGTAATAGTTTGGGAGCCAAAATGAAATATTTTTTCCTTGCGGTTGTTAAATCAAGGGTGACCTTTCGTTCGGATATTTTGAGCCGCCAAATGCATCGTAACTATTTATAAGTGACTTGACTAACAATGCTGATTCTTCGCAGGTGTCGTTATGAATATAGATGTACCATAAGCACAGTGCTGGATATTGTATAGCTCTCTGAATTTTAGCTGGTTTTCATTTTGGCGCCGAAAATCCTAGGGGAATTAAAGGAAGCGGAAATTCCAACGCTGCACAGTTATTTGGTCTCGGTGGATAGAAAGGCACCTTTACCACGGGGTGAAATTGTTGATCGATATGATTTTTAATCGAGATGAAATGACTCGGGCGTGAGGGTGGAAGCAGCGGGAAAAAAAGAGAGCAGCTAGAGAATAGAGAGGACTTCATCGATTTTGAAATAACACTTTCGTGGATGGCGTCGTTAAAGCGTCGACGGTCGTCGCGCTTGTGCCACGCTGAAAAGAAATGCGCGTGGTGAATTTAACCAAAACTCCGCGCTGAATCGTTCTTGGTGAAATGTGACTGTTTTTTATCCGTTCGTTCGAGTGGAGAGGTTTGGAAATCCAACACTGATTTTTGTTCATAAAATCCACACTTTGATATTAAAATTCACAGTTTATGTTGTTCTTAAAAATAAATAATATAATAAATAAATTCTTATCATACGAAAATATGGATTTGAATTTCAATAAATATTACAATATCACAATTAGAATTATTTTAATATCATTTTATACATTACCTAGTTGAATATCCTAATTAAGCTAAATTTTTCTTTTTTTCTATAAATTAAAATATTTTTAGGAAAGTTTATTTCTGGAAACGAAGTAAAATTAAATTTTCAATGCAATGATCAAATTGTTCGAAATAATCACATGTACTAACGTAAGTAAAAGAAATTGAATGACATGAAATTCAAAATGTTTAGATGGATTTCATTTGTTGAACTCGCGTATTCAAACTTTTTAATTTTGAATTGGATATAAACACAGTGTTTTGCTTTTTTTAATTTATTTGGCCATGGCTGTAGAACTGTTTTCAGCCTTCCTCATAACAATTACTTTGTTGATAACAAATCTTTTCAGTGATTTGCTTTGTTACTTTAAATTACGATATGTATATTAACGTTCTTAAATGATAGAAAACGGAATTAAGAAGAAGTTCAGTCAAATTTCAACCTTGTAATCACATTCTCGCAAAATTCCATTCTCAATATATATCAGCAAACTTTTTAAAATTATAGATGTAAACCTCAACTTTGCTGAGTCACATATGAAAATAACGCAAAAAAGTGTTTGAGCATGCACTGATGAATTATCATAAAAAAGAGATGCAGTTTCGATGCCATCAACAAAATATACGTAAATACACACAAAAAAAAAAAAAACTCCGAGGTACAGTATGCGATATGGTATTGAAACACGGTGTGTAAATTAATTTGAGGTTACGTTTTGGATTTGTCATACGCGTCGTAGTAAGTTGCGGGTTGTTAGCGGTTCACAGCCAGGTGAAATTAATGCGGATTGATTAATATTTATTTTGCATTAGCTGCAAAATAAATGTCACGTTAGCTGTTAATAATATGTACATTAAATAAATCTTCGCCCGAGTCTCGCGTTAATTTAAAATTTACTTGTTATCGGAGAACGAATCTCATTTTCGTCAGCTTTTGATTCGGGGTGAAAAAGAGTAAGCAAATAACAGGGGGATCCATTAATTACAAAACAAATTGCCGACCCGCCCGACGAATCTCTTGGCAGCAATCGAGCGCGACCGATCAGTTGCTAATGACTGGGCGATCCTTTTTTGCCACCGACAGATCTCGCATTGTGCGATAATAAATGATCGCATGCAGCCCCATTTCGCCGACACCTTCCTTTTCTTCTGCGGAAGGCGACTTTCGCGCTCAGCAGCGCCCTGTCTTATTTGTGGATTTCGAGGTCTGGCCTCGTTTGCGGCTGCAAGAGCCAAGAGACAAAGCCGAATAGACGCGACCACGGCGTAAAAGGGAGATAGGCGACGGAAGGAAGGCAGGCGCTTTTCTGCCACCCATACTTAAAGAGAGACAGAGAGAGGGGGCGAGAAGTCGGCAGACCGAGTAGGACGCTGCAAGCTCGAGATAGATCCTCGGAGTCGTCGCTCAAAACCCCCTGGCGCGCTACCGTCGTTTCCATCCTCGCCTATAAAAGATATCCTCCGAGTCCTTGTGTCGTGAGTGCTCCACACTCTCACCGACGTGCACACTCATAGCTCCACGAGCGCACACAATCGAGCAAGCCTGGTGGCCTCTCTGTCTGACGCGCACCAGCGCAGCTCGTGCCCTCTCTCTCGCTCTCATTGGCAGTTGTGTGCCCGCCCTCTCCGTGTTTCCGCGGCCCGTTTCAACCACCCCGTTCCATGCCGTGTCCGTAGGGCATGTCCCTGTGCGACACGGATCTGCCATTGTCCAAATCGACTGGCTGAAACGCGCTCTGGCCGCTCTCCCTTGGGGCGCGAAAAAAATCCCTATCTCTGAAATTGTGGCGCGCAAAATTGCGCGTCAGCCGAGCCGGCGCCGGACCCGCTGCGAGGGCGCGTCGAATTTTCGCGAATTTGCAAAAGTGCCGCAAGCGGACAATAGATTTGCGGCGCGTGGAAAGTTCCCATCCCCTTTGGTGGCACGCTCCGCGGCACGCCCGGTCGTCTCTGTTATACTGCCGGCAGCAACCGCCCCCGCGCGCCGTCGCCCGCCGCCCCACTGTGTGTGCCGTGTCTCCTCATCCCCGAGCGCTCCACCGCACCGCGCTACTCACACCACGTTTCGTGCGCTCTCGCTCGCTCTTAAGCGTGCTTCTCACTTTTTCCTCTCGTGCCTCCGACCCCACGGCAGACCACCCCGCGAGCCGCTCGTTAACCTGCTAGCGCCCTGCCCCTGCCCACTGCGCGCCCTCCCTCCCGCGCGTCCCCCCACCCCACCCTTTTTGCTTTCTCGTTCTTTCATCTGGCGCGCTGTCCTTTTCGCTCGCTCGCTTTCTGAGCGAGCGAGAACCTTCCCCTTTAACCACTGCCGCGTGCACAGGGCCGTCGTAGAGCTATATTTACATATCAATATTCTAGCGCTCTAGCACGCGCCGGAAATACCATCAGGCGTATAAATATGACGGCTTGCGCCTGACGCTGACGAGAGACGTCGGCCGGCTAAATATGAGGACGGCCAATTAATGAGAAGCGAGACGCGCCGCAGGGGCGAGGCGCCGGCCATTCTCTCTCGTAGAGCGCACACAACGGTGGGGAGAAAGGCGCTTATCTGCGCTCTCTGAAATATAGATATTTCGTGCGGATGTATCGATACGGTTCGATGCAGATGCCGAGCACGTTTTAATAGCATGATTAATTACCGCGTCGCCTTTTTCTTACTCGCTATTGCCACTGCTTCAATTAATCCTCAGCCTTATTTGATCGCAACTTTTTTTTCGAAATATTGAAACTTTTCCGAACTTTTCAAACAATCTGTCACATTTGCTTTTATCCTTTTGCACCGCGAATGAGTTATCGTATAGTAGGTGACGAGGTTTTCTCATCGTTTAGCGTTACAACAAATTCAAAGATGATTCAGTTTTTAAATTCGTATTTTGAAAAAAATTATCGATTTTATTCTCTTTGCAGCAAGTACATTTTTATCACCCCTAAATAATATAACAGTTTTACTATATATTACGAGTTTATTAATATCAGTTGTTGAAAAATTTATATATGCTATGCTATAATTTATATTCCATATATAATCCATTTATGTTTGCATAAAAGTATAGAAGCGATGAAATAACCAGCAAAGTATATGCTACGATATTCCATATGTATGTATGAGATCATATATGTTACGTGTATGACAGGTTGTATGCTTAGATAAATGTATATATGGCATACACAATCATATACATTTTTTGTAGTCTTAATAAGACACATAAATTTTCTAAACTCCAATTTTTTGGTTTAAAGCACTTTTTAGTAAAATCGAAAAGGTGTGATTTTGTATTAACATAACGAGTTTGTTTATACTGTTTTTATTTTTGTTCAGGCATATTGTAACCTATAAATGTGAAATAAATACCTGCAGTTTATGATACTAAAAATCAAATTATAATAACATGCGAATGATAAATAATAATTATAAATACAAATAAATGAAGATGAATATTTATTCAATATCAATATCATTGAATAAATGTGAAAACACAAGACGAAATGATACATAGGATTGTTTATGTTGTAAATACCAACCGAAAATGTGAATTGGCAAAAAAAAAAAAAAAACATTAAACAGTGTTTTGCAAAATGAGGTTGTAAAAAATTAGTATAATTTTTTATTGTCAAATATAATTTCGAGAGTCCAAAACGGTCAGCACTGTAATTGATCGAGAAGGAGGATAAATACGAGCGGAGCGATAAAAGCCCATGGATTAAGCCTTAGTTGCGGCTCGCTCCGATAAGTGCATACTTAGATGCGGGTTTCTTGAGAGAGTAAATTGGAAGGGGATGGCAGGTTATTGATGGCGCTCGTATGACTTTTGTTAGGCGGGCAAGTTAATTGTTGCTTAGGGATCTGGTGCCAAGGATTTAGGAACTTTTAGCTGGGATCGCTGGATTTTTCAGGATGATTTGAAACGGGGTACTTTGGATCTTTTCAGATGTAATGGATGGTTTGGATTTAGCTGCTGTGGAAGAAATCGGTCGTAGGTCAGGAATACTTTTTCATGTGAAAAGCGTCCGTATATTTTTCCACTGCAGACATTTTTTTACCCACTGAATATAATTTCAAAATAATATAAAAAATTATCGTTGAAATAACACTGAAACGAAAACAAAATTAAACAAAACCACACAAACAATATTTCGTGATTGTTTTTGTTTAAATAGTGATGTAAAATAATAAAATTGTTATTGCATTTAGAGTTTACATGACACTAAGAAAGGTTATATCTTTTGTATTTTTTTGTTTGGACAAGTCGACCGTCGTGACAAGTCGTGACTAACTTCTTATAGAAAAAGAAAACAAAATAATAAATACGAGGCGTCGAATTGAATCGTATAAGGGGCCAGTAAAGTTTGTCCATCACTTGAACTCTTCACACAACATTATGCTAATACATGAAGGGCACGTGCCTAGAATGAAAACAAACGTAATGTCTTATTCTAAGTAGTGTTCTAGATTTGGTATCCATTTTATTATTATTTATTTTTGTTTCAGAATGATGGTTTCGTGGTCCCCGTCAGAGGAAGAGGAAGAGGAAGATAAAGAAGTCACTTTTCCATCAGCTGACATGAAAATATAAGTTTGACATCTCTAAACCAGAAGTAGAAAAACAATTACGAGATGTAGCATTATATTTACACACATGAAGGCAGATATCTTATTGGGTAAATTTGTATCACACATTTTCTTAAAAAAGATTTGCATTAACGGAACTTATTTAAATGCATTAGCGTTGTACTTTTATTTCGCAATGGCAACAAATTTATTTCAACTGCGTGGGTGCGAAAGTCGTTTAAAGACGATGCTTTTTCACCGACACGCAGCGAGGCACTAATTTTAAACGTTTTCCAAATTCACTTATTTATAGAGGGACGACTGCGCGTGCTTTTAGAATGCCTTTCGCACTGGTCCGCATTATCTTAAAAATATTGCAGATAAGCAAAGGAAGTCTTAAACCGTCAGATGACAAAATAATCCCGCTGAGTAAACACGTACTTATTATATGACACGAAAATAAACGTGTCATGTAAAGCACACGGCGATTAAAACCCGGATTAGTAGACCTTATTTTTGGACTGATCTCGCGGTAAATTCTAAATAGGTTTGTACAGTATAAAAATTCAGTAGTATAAATCCGTGTTTGATCAGCACGCATAAATGAAGAAATAAATCAATGTTTCAACAACTTTGTTTTACAAAGCTTGGATTATAAAAATTTAAGATGAAAATTTTTTGTTTTCGTTAAAATGAGAAATAACACTTTTGTATCATTTTTTCAGAGTCAAAATATATTTATGGCCAGAAAATAAAATATCAGATGCTCGTGACAGCAAAGGCATATCGTACATCCAAATGAAGCATAAAACGAAGAAAACGAGGCACACGTGCTGTGTCATCGACATCGTTTGGCTTTCATCGCAACATACCTAGTTATGCAGAGGCCGAGCTATCTCCCCTTGTGGAAGTTCATATATTGGTTGGGAATTTCTAGTGTGCGTAACCTCGCGAGATAGCCTTATTCGTTGTTCGCCCTTTACGACCAGCTTGTGTCACAGCAAGGGTCTGCTACCCGCGAACCATTGCGTTACTGCGAACTTTGACTTTTTATCCTTTTCTTTTTTCGTATTTTATATTTTTAACTTTTTCTCTCGGTCCACTTTCGACTTCTCAATTTATAGGATTTCGTGAGTCAACTCCACACGTATACTGTTTTACATCTTACATTTTTGTAACAACTTTTCTTGTTCTGTACATAAATTTTTACTCAATTATTGAAAGTCATCATTTTCGTTCATTTTATTTGACGAAAAACAATTATTGAGGATGTCCATGAATGTTCATCAATAAATAAGAATGAGAAATAGATAAAATTGCTGGCCCAGCAAATTCGCATTTGTTAGGTTTTTCGTTTGGGCGTTTATATAAAATGAGCATGTGAAATATTCTATACATGATGCACAGATGTGTTGTATTATAATATTATGACATTTGGTTCCAATGTAAAATACGTCTAAAAATATACGAAAAATAGAATAGGCGATCAATCGTTCGATGTTTTGTTTTTGTTTTATTATTTAGATTTATTTTCAAGAAATGTTCAGTTAACTTGGTCCGTCAAGCAAAAAGTAAAACAAAAACGCGAGATAAAAAATTGGTTAAATTCGCGTTTCATATTTTGCAGAATTTCTCTGATTTCCACATTTCATTTCCTACGAACGCAAATTGCAAATTCGTATCGAAGAGCTGGCAAGGCCATTCTTGGCTGCTGAAAACGAGAAGCGCATTAGATGTATCGCATGTTATCGTTTTCAGCGCACCGGCAGCGAGCGGCATGTGCCCGTGCACCTCCACTCCGCCGGCCGTCACTTGCTTGTTACGTTCGAACGGCCGGCACAAATGTTATTGCGTCCCCGAGATAAATTTATTGCCGCCACTCTCGCGGTTCGCTTGATACGTATCGCGCGGCGCAATCGTTGCACATTTCCTAGCATCCGATGCCAAACAAAAAATCTTTTATTTAGTTTGCAACTTTTGTTCGTCTGTCAATTTTTTTTCCTCTCTCTCTCTCTCTCGAAATCTCGTGTTTTGCGGGACTCGAAATGCAGCTCGCTTTTATTCACTAAAACTGGGCTATCTAAGTTGTAAGTCGACCCGAAAACTCGGTCCATGGATCATACGTCGACCTGGATATTTTGTTTTGAGTTTCGAGTTATTTTGTTCAAATTCAACCAAAAAACTATATTGAACATTTTTGTCATGCGATTTCCAACGAAATTGCGAATTTGTGTGTGAATTTTTTTCACGAAACATTTTTTTACGTACAATTTTTCCAACTTTTTTTTTCTGTACGACTCGTGGACAAAACAAAATGAATAAATAAATAAAAAATATACCACTTGCAAAAAAGATCACCAGTTAAACACGTGGTTGTTTTTTATGAGCACGGCAAAAAGCTCGGCTGCGAAAACAAAATCGTTTTTCTCTGATGAGAGTGAGTGTGGAAAAGAGCCGAAGTTCGTCGTGGCAGATATTTCGTGCTGGACTTCTATCCTCGCAATAGGTATCTCTCTCGCGCTGGTATATATCGGGGGTGGTTAACGCCTGCCACTGCTTTTCCCTAGGGTGAATCGCTCACCCGGGATTACTCCGACACACGATCCGAGCCACCACCTGCGAGATATCGCTATGCTGTCGTTTGAGATATCGTGGCGTTTTCACACGTGAGAAATCTACGACTCGGAATTACAGACTTTTTTTACGTTTTTTATTCAGTGGACTTTTTTTTCTCCCCGTTGGAGTTTAAATTTTTTTCCCCTACATCACGAACGTTGCGTTCACTTATCGCAAATTGACGTCACACTCGAATTTTTTATTTAGTTCATATATGTTAGGCTAAAGTGATTCGAAACACCCAGTTTGAATTGGCTTCATTTTTGTTGCCTGGCAAAAATGTTTGATATACTTCATGGTAATTAGCAGCATATTTCTCCACTTTTTTCACCTAGATTTTGAATTTCCAGATTGCAATTGCAAAATTTCATAATTTCAGACCATCGGTTTAGCGCTTTCCTTTTTCAATCAAATATTTGGTACAAAAGTATTCCGTTCAAAGTGTTCTAAAACTTTTCAAACTAATTGACCAAAAATTCTGGTTAACTTTACATTGAAAATAGGGCTGTTTATCAATCGCGCTATTACGGATTTTTGGAAAACATCAGTTGTGCAAATGGAAATCACTTGCGCGAATTCATTATATCGATTGCAGGCCTCGATCAAGTATCATTTTTGTTATAACTTGATTATTTTGTTATTTTATAAGACATAAGTATTTGTCATTTTATAAGTAGATTATTACTCAGTACATTTTATCTTGCATAAAATTAATGAATATGCGTCAATCACTTCGAAGACTGTAACATAACTGATAAAATTGATTGATTGTTTAAGAATAATGTTATAAAATCAAAATTATCGTTTGAACATGCTCAGTAAACTATATACATGAAATTTACTAAAAATCACCGATGTAATGCTGTACAGGTGGGCCTACAAGTTCTACTTAAAAGTTGACCGAAATAATTAAGTTATAAACAAAATACTAATAAATGTTAATTGATTAAACCTGCAGTGAATAACTTAACATGATGTAATAAAATTCAATCAACTGTTTTAATGTACCGAAAAGGTACATTACATGTACTTTGCACCTGAATTGTTATTTTAAAAATAGAACCAAACTTACAAAAGACAAAATAAGACATAAATGTGAATGACGGGGAAAAAAATTTTCTTCGCCCAAGTGACCCGAAAGACAAGACTGCTTCTGAATTTTCGCGCGAATTCCGCAAAAGGTTTGGAGGAGAAGCGTCGAGTGGAAGAAGAGGAAAAAAAAGAAGTGAAAAAAAAAGTTGGACAGAAGAGCGACCGCCGAGGATACCGCACACTTTGCACGTTTCAGCAAGTGCTAAAGGGGAGTGAGAAGGACGCCGAGTGCGAGCGAGGAAGAAAGAGCGAGGCAGCAAGTAATAGCACGCGGTACACAAGCTCACGTTGCAACCTCCGTGGCAGCAACATGCCGGCAGACTATTTATTTTGTCTTGCACCCTAGAGCGTATTTCTGTTCGGTCGCTCCGAGAGAGCCGAGACTACGAAGCACCTATATAGCTTTTATAGATACGTAGCTGGCTTATAGGTAGAGGTAGGTTCACGTACAGCCGTGATGTGCAAGCGAGCGAGATGCACCGACGGTCGATAGAGTGAGACGCCGACAAAGAGGAGGAACGGAGAGCGAAACGAGTAGCTCGTATGAGCAAGCCAGCTTCGCAGCACGGAAATGATTAATGCATCCCAGCAGCTCTCCGTCCGTTCGCCAACGCGCTCTCTTCAACCTGTCTATATACTGGCTGTTGTTGCACGTACGCTCTCTGTGTAGGGTAGACCCAAATTACAAATCTTTGTTCTACGACGTCCGAAAAATTTCCCTGATGGGTTCAAACCCTCTGGATCATTTTGATTCAACCAAAATTTATGTTGCACTTTTTTCAGATCTCAAAGTCAACGTGTGACCCAGTTGCTAGAAAAAATGGTTTGCAATGTCGTATATAAAAATATGCATCATTTTTGTTTTTAATTTTGGAAAGTGTAGAATGTAGGGTACCTGTTTTGCAACGTTTGAAATCAGAAACGCGCTACGCGCGCTTTTGTGTTTGAGAATTCTCATCTCATTTCGTACACTTTTATAGCAAACACTGACCAAGAGCGTTCTTTGAGTATCGTTGTCACGTCGACGACGTGACCGCTTTCATACACCGCAACCCTAAGCCAACGTTAAATATGATGGGCGCACACTTTCGGATCAACGAGCTACGGCTCTTCCCAAATGTCCTCTTGGGAAAATAATGGTGTCATTTCTCGAGAGGGCGTCGCGCAAAATTTACGCCACTTTTGTAATTTTCTCCGATGAATGGATGAGACTGAAGAAAGTACGATGAGAAAATTTTCACACGATTAAGCTTGTTACGTTTTATACATACATTTATTATATCTTTCAAGGAATTAATCTTTTGTTTCCAAAACAAAGCCCGTTGAAAAAATTACTCATTTTTGAGGAAATACAAATGAGAGTCTTTCGATCACACTGTCTTGAAATATTTGTATGTTTATAAAGAAAGATACGTTTTCTAAAGTATTGCTGAAATAAAGTTCTGAAAATTTCAACACTTCAGAAACTGTAATCATAGATTGAAGTCATAAAAAATTATTTCAATAAATTAAATTGATATTACATTAATTAATTTCAAAGTAATAATTAGAAACTGGGTTTTAAGTTACGTCTTTATTCATTCTTAATTACAATTATTAAAAAAAATGTACTATGTTTGTTATTTAAAAATGACATAAATTACGAATACACTTTGAGGAATTCAACATTTTTTCAAATGTTTTGAAGTCATTTCAAGTATTTTAACTATGAAAATCATGAAAAATTTGGTAGTTAAGAGACTTGAAGTTATATATTAAAATTTTGAACCGAAAGTTTGAATTCAAAATCTTCAATGACTTCAATTTTGTCTTTAGAATCTTTTCTACAATAGCCACAATAGTAAACAAACTCTTGATAAAAACACTTAAAACTCATTTCAATATCTATAGTGCGCTACGTTGAGTTTTTCAAGAAATTTTGAATCCGCATCTTTAGTCTTTCAAAATATAATAATTAAATTGTTTGTTAGTTTATAATTCATATAAGTTAAAGAATTAACTTTATCGTGATATTTGGAAGGTGTAAAATGCAGAGTTTGTGGAAAAAGCGAGATATTCAAGACACAAAAAGCCTGAACAATGAGAAGGGGGAAAACAATTTGCAGGTTGAATGGAGACTTTTTTTCATGCGTTAATTCGGTCGCGGAAACAGGTCTGGGTTTGAATTCGACCGTGTGATTCAACTACTAATTTAGCTTTTTGACGGCTGAGGCTTTTGAGCTGTATGCCTGAAGTGCAGGAAGCACTCGAATCAGACTTTCTTGTTCGGCACAAGCGCGTGCGAAACGTCGATGCTGCAAGTCAAACAGGAGAGTCGGAGGGGCTGAGTCTTGGAGCGAGAAACACAAGCCAGCGCAGCGCCGCAAGAAACTTTGCGAGACAAGCGAGTGAGATATTGCGCCGCGTGAGCTCAACAGCAGGCGTTGCGCCGATGTAAAAGCCTTTTGCCCGCAGCGCCGATTTGCATACTAGATAGTTGTAGTTTTGCGCTACAAAGGTTACGTATAAAGCGCCGCTACAAAGGCTAATTTCGTTTCATCCCTTTTTATTCGAGCCGCCGCACCACCCTCGCCCACTTTTTTGTGTTTCGCTCCTTTTTAGCCCCGACTCGTCGCTCGCACTGAAAAATGGGTGAGCTGATTAATGACGTAACGTATTTCCGGTCACATTTCGCGCCGCCTCGCTTTCCAGGTCGAACCAATTAGCGATAAACTTTGACTGCCCTGCTGGATGTAATGTTTTAATTATGCAGTGCTATATAGTGCGGGATAAATGTATTCGATTTTCGTACATTCTCTTTTCTGCTCAAAATTTATATATTTATTTTTTTCTTCTTTAAAAAATATTTCATAATGCCAAATCTAATGAGAATGACAATTCTGAAGTTAAATTTTCGTCACAGTATGCTCTACACAAAGTTGTTTTTTTTTTATATATTGTTTTTAAGTTCGGATAGAACCTAAACAGACGAATTGAATTATTTTTAAAATATTTTTAAAATATAAATGTAGAAAATGTGATAAATAATACATGGTTAAGTCAACTATAAATATATCTTCAGTGTGTGCACAGATTAAATTCTTAAATTCAAGCTAAATGCTTACAACTGTCTGGAACAGTAATATCGGGCTTGTTTCATTTGGAAATGAAAACATGAAATACCAAACCGACCATAACAATCCTTGTGAATCCGAGATTTAAGTGGATTTCACATACGATAACGTATGGCTTTTTTTGTCGACGGGTTTTCTTAGGTTCTACGGTTCCGATCCAGATCGAAAGTAAAACCGAACAGAATTCAAGTAGAAACAAAAAAAAAAAAAAAAAAAAATCACGTGGAAATATAATAGAACCAATTTTAATCAGAACCTAAAAAACCATTAGTAGGATAGCTAAGGTGCTCGTTCCTTCTTTACTTGACTCTTAGAATTTTAAAGTTAAACTGCTCCATTGATCTCTTTCATAATTGCGCTTTTTGACTCGGCCCAATTTTTTTTCCATAGAACAAATACAATAAATTTTTATAATAACAATGATTAAACAGTTTTTCTTCTTAGAAAAAAACAAGAAATAAAACTTTTTCCATACAATTTCTTTTTAAATAAAAATCGTATAAAGAACGATGAAAGTCTGGAAACCAGGGTGAAAAAATGGATCCAACATTTAACTGATAGGAACGGGATCCACATGTCGACATTTGCATATTCGTATTGCCATATTCTGATAAAAGAGAGGTGATGCGGCCGCGCAAGGAATTAAGAAGTAAAAATGGCGAGTTTCGTTTTTCCTATTTCCCTCTGGTTCACTGAGCAGTTATGCTAAAATTAGAAAGAGTTAAAAAAGCGACAGCCAGAGACAGAGAATGGCGTAATAACGAGACGCAGGAAGAGCAAAGAGGGTTGAATACGAGGGCGCTTAATTAACGTTTCACCGTCTGCGTCCGGACGAAAGGTTTGCGAAGAATAAGAAAGAAGGTATAGTGGCAATGATGCGGCTTTGATAGTCGTGTCACAGTCTAGGGAATTTTTTTATCAATTGTTGTACCTTGAATCAATAATTTACATTCTAAAAAAATTCAATTTTTTAATAAAAAAAATATACAAACGAAAAAATTAAAGTTTTCTTCATTTCAAAAAACAAATCAGAAAATTGAAATTAGTCACTGAGAATCTATATTCACTGAAATTTTATTTTAGTAAGAAAAATCTATACATTTTTGGATTAATAATGTTATTGATTCTACTAATTTTATAACAATTCATAGAATATTCAATGAACTCTTTTCCAGGCTTGAAATTACTGAAAAAAGAAACAATTAAAATAATTTTCTTTACAGTGAAAAATTCAATCTGAAATTAGAATGACTTTTGCCCCACTATTTAAGAACATTTTAACATCTTAACGCGCGAGTCTGAATTGATAAACGGCTGACGTTAATGACATAACGAATGTACAACATGCAAAAATTTCTGCAATTAGAAAAATACCTAATGGAACAATTGACAGATTTTTTAAATCGTTTTTATTGTATTATTAAATTTAATAAATTCAAAAATTCAAATCGCTCGAATCAATTAATTTCTTGAACTTATTAGTGATATTTTCTACTACCTTTAATGAAAAAGTGTTGAAATCTTTAGTTCGGTGTGACATTAAGGCAAGTGTGAAACTCATTCATTTTAAAATTGAATAATAAACATTTTTCAAATATAGACATAATGTTATGTTTTGATTATCTCAACGAACAATTATTTTATTAAAAATCTTGAAATAAGGTTAAAAGTATTATATATTTTTTTAATAATATTTGTATACACTTGTCAGAAAACTTAGATTATGCAAGTTTCGTGGCAAAACTTTAAAGTTATGTTAAAGTCAAAAGTAAAATTATCTTTTAACTTCAAACCTATACATTAAAGGCTTGGGATATCTACCAGGTATTATAATTATCAAATATCAAACTAAATTATTACATTATAATGTTTTATTTAAGAATCACATTTTATCCACAGTTTCTTTCACCCATATTGCTATTCTTATACTAAAATTATACCCATACAAAAGCAGAACAACAATGAAATTATTTTCTATTGAGTGGTTCGACGCAAGTTTTTGAAATGAAATTTATATGAAGAAAAACAGGCTAAAAAACACATACGATTTTCAATTTTATGAAAAATATTTTGTTATTTTATGATAAGATTTTCGAATTGAAATAATTTACTACTACTATTACTATTTAACAAAACACACCTATGTATGTTTTTTTTGTTTTCAACTGATGGTTATCTTGAATTTTTGAAGAATGTTGTATTTGTTTTATATATGACCTTCTTTCTTTTCAAAACCAGAATGTTATATAATTTTTGTATTATCTCCCAAACCAAGAAAATATTGTATAAAAAATTTTATTTTTGCATTACTCGGTTGAGATTTTCATTTATGAACCTCCAGGGATTGATTTGTGATTATTGATACATTATTTCAATTTTTGGAACACCCGTTACGTAAACTCGCGTGATATGCACACCTCTACATCCCGATTCAAGTATCCGAGTTAAATATTCAGTCCTGCGGTGCCGTTTCAAATTATATAAATGAAATTAAAAGCATGTAAGAAAAAAAAACAAAATAATAACAAAGCTAAAAAAAGTAAATATAAAAAACCCGAAATTTCTTTGAAGTATACCCATAATGCTGTTCATTTTGACGTTGCACATTGTCATGTACTTGTCACCTCTTGCATGCTGGTAACAAAGCCCGGTGTTTGCACAAAACTCGAAACTATACTATTTCTTTATCACGGGATGAGAACTGCGAGTTCAAAATAGAGCTTTCACATTCCCAGTGCACGCCGCGACCTAGAGTAGTTGACGCGAAATTAAGATTACACTGCTGAATTAGAACTCAACGTATTTTGACTTCGTGATGCATACATATTTCCTCGGACGTAAAATGTCATTATTCTAATGCGCGTCTCGTAACTTTCCTCTGCGTACTTTCAACTAAAACTAATATTTTCGAAAATTAAATGAGTCTCTCATTTACTACTTCGATGTTGAATTTTATGAAAAGAAGAAAGAGCAAACAAAACAAACAGCAATTTTTCTAAACTGATCAGAGTTAATTATTTTTTATCGCCCAAGGTCTGGAAAGTCCAGAGTACCGGGAAAGCATACCATAGTTGTAATCAAGACCTGATGAACAATCAACCTCGTCTTTTTTATCGAAACGTCACGCCAAATGGCACGCGTTCTCCAATGGCGACTGCGATAATTGCTCACTGTTGCAATACTGTGAAACGCAGATCTGCGAAAAAGCAGCTCGCCTCAAGGACTGCACGAGGGGAAGGCGTCAGTCTCTTTTACGTCTTCAAAAGGACTCGACTCACGGCTTTCATCTATTCTATTGAAAAATATAACGTCGCTGAACGTATTCTTTCTCGACGCTAATGGGCACTCTTTTGCGTATTAGTTTAGTATATATTCTTGAAGTGAATTGTGAATGAATGCGATTTAAACTCAACAGAAAGTGAGAACCCTCGGTAATAGCCCATTAATGGCTATTCGCATTTTCGACTGACAAAACCTTCAATTAAATATTGTTCAAATTTTGAAATCGACGACTGCCAACAAACTTTGACGTTGACTTCCGAATTAATAATGTGAATCTTGTTATTATGGCTGAATAGTATAATCTGTTATAAGCGTGATAAAAAATATTCGTTCTAAATTCCAAAAGTTTTTTTTTGCATTTATATTATTTGTTGTCGTGTTGTTAAAACGTGGCCCGGTTATTAGAACGGACTTTCTCACGGAAAACGTCGTCCGCGGCTAACATGTTTCTCGTTATTTGAAGCGTAGAAAAGAAACCGACCGGACGGGCTGTCTCCGCTGCCTTCGGCTCTTCTCGAGATCGCAAGATCTTGGAAAAGAGCGAGATGGACGAAACGAGAAAAAGTACCCTCGCCTCTGACTTTGGTGAAACCGCCACACGCGGAAGGACGCGGAAGGCCGTAATTGCGGACGCGGAGCAAAGGGCTTCCTGTTTCGCGCGCAATTTGCCGACAAACCTTCGCCTTTCTGCACGGCCACTTAAACGACCTTAAATTGGAATCAGCGGAACCCGATGGTTACGTGCAATCATGTGAAATGGCGTTGCTATGACAGGCAACTCTTTTTATTCCAAATTGAAAAAAAAATCATTAAAAAGGGTCCACATTTTTGCTGTTTTATTTTTAACATAAATTTCAAATGGTGGACTAAAGATTTTGTACTAGAGAAGATGACGAGGAGAAATATTAGTTGAAAAAAAATGTCTTTAATAGTTAGTTAACTAAGTGATTGAGGTATGCAGATAATTTATAACGAGTTTTTTTAGTCAAGTTTGATCTGAATTTATGAATTTCTAGATTTGAGTAGGAAAAGACCAATTTGTTCCGAGCAATCGCTGAGGCCAAGTGAATTCGACTTGAGAAAAAGATGTCTTTTTTTTCGATCCGCTGTATAAAAACTGATTTTCAGCAGTAATGTAATCCATGTAATTTTTTTAAAACCAAAATGAAAATCAAATTGGGATGTAAATCAAATTCCAATCTTTTTAAATGTAACCATAATTGGAAGTGTAAAAATAATTATTATAAACGATAATCACAAAATCAAAAACATGAATTTTACAACGTTTTTAGTGTTAAAATTTTTATTAGCTAGAAAACATTTACAAAAAAATCGTTGAATTCAAAATGTGAATCAATAGTTTTCATTCATTGCATTCATTATTTTTAGAATATTTTATACGTTGTTACAGGGGCGATTATATGAAAAGTCTACATGATAACGTTAGATCATTGCAGTAACCTTGCTTCCTCGTCGAATGGTCCGTAAGAGACCAGCGTCGTAGAACTAGAGCTGCGTATCGGGTTGGAAGTAATAGAGCGGCACAACGAGAAGACACCTTGCAATTTGGCTAATGGCCTTCCGCTTAGATGTTACACTCTCCAGTAGCTGTGACGTGCTAGTATATAGTGGTGTTGATGCAACGCCAAGCTCGAGATCCCCACCAATGTCATTAAAGTGCCATCCTTGGTCAAACAAAAAAAATTCAAACAAAACGTTTCAATAAATATAACAAAATTCATCGTTCGAAAAAAAGGCTGCTGAAAAATCGATAGTTTAAAAAAAAAGCAGTGACGTAAATCCAAATTAAAGTCGGCACGGAAAAGAAGTTAGGATAAACTTTAGGCGGACAAAAAAAAGTAGAATGCAAAACTGACAACAATTTGTGGAGGGCGGATAGCGCGTTATCAATTTCAGCGAAAAAGGTCGAGAACGAGGCAGAAAGTGGATTGCAGGGAGATACGACTGGAGGTTGCCGCAATTACGCAGCGCTGCGTCCGTTAATTGCTATCACGACTTTGACGTCTTCGGGGCATCGCGTGATTAGGGTAGCGTCGGTAGGGTTGACGCCGGCAGCCAGTAAACCGTTCACCCAGGCGACGCCCTAGTGACGTTCCTCGTGCAAACGAGCCACCCTCGTGCACTTTATGTCCCCTCCGTGCCAAATAAAATTAGCCCGATTTGTAACCATCTATATCGCGCGTGCTATGTGGCTGGGATGACCCGAGGCGTCTTTCTCCAGGCGAGTCTCGCTAAGGATTCGTCATCAAATACCAAGACTTAGAATTAAGGCTGTACTCGAGCGAGACTCGCATCGCTCGCTAATTATGATGAAAGAGGATTAAAATAAGACGAAGCAAAATTAAAGCCACCCAAAAGTTCAAAAGACGAACGAAAAATTTGTTTTTTCTTGAATCTAACTCGAAGGACCATTTATCAAACTCGGCAATTTTCATTGTTTTCGTTGAGTAAGTTGTGCAATATACGTAATAACTAAATATGACGCGTATTTATATTCAAGTTGTCAAGTGCACATTAAAATATGGCTAGCAGAGACGAGTCAACCTAAACATGACGAAAAACGATAAATAATAGATGAAAACGAAAAAGTGGGAAAAAAACGATCGATAGTTTCATCGCTCGACCCTCGATTTCTCCCCTGAAGTATGTTCGCCGGGTTTCTCTGCGTCCAGTTCTAAAGCTCGTCGAGCTTAAGTGGCCGATTTATGCGTCGTCACGTATCCGTGTGCTTTCGTCTCATTCGCCACGACCAAAGTCAGCAGGCTCTCTCGCGAAAAGAGGGTGAGACGCGACCTGACCTACCGGCTTGAGTTCGGTTATGTGCATGCTGTAACGACGCGCACTAACACGACTCAGCACAGAGGGCAAGCCTTCGCTACGAATATAACGAGCTCTCTCTCTGCTAACTGTTGCGCGATTCGTCAAACTTTTCAGCACTGACTCGCTCTGCGCCCTTATTCAACTGCTCTGAAAATCTTTTGTTCCAACACACCCTAAATATGTCTTTCAGATTTCACATTTTTTGTCCGGTTGTCGAATTTTGTTATACGTCAAAAACGAATCGGAAGCTTGTGATTTCTATCTTTTTTTTTTCATTATTTTATGATACAACAAAAACGCTTGGATGTGCGCGGTTTTGAACGACGATAATTTTCTCACTTTAGGTTTTATTTGAAAGAATAAAACCGTTCGACATCGCGTTACCGCGTTGGATGTTGATTGTAGCGACAAGAGAAGTCTGGTGTGAAAAGGAACGAAAAAAAATTTTCTGATTCATCACTGTGAATTAGTGGTGATCAATGAATTCCGTATCGGATGGATCGTCGACAGAATGAACGACAAAGAATAAGCCGCTGGCGTGGCATTAATTAAAGCGCACATGTAATAATTTGCTTGTTATGACGATGCTCTGCCACGCTGATGTTTCTAGATGACAATCTGTTATCTTCAGTTACTGTGATATGCCCCTTGTACACAAAAAAGTAGGAGGAAATACTTTTGTTTTGTTTGTTTTCTTTGTTGGATTATGATTATTAAAATATGAGTGAAGTTATATACAGGTAATGGATGGATCCTATAACGATGAATGGATTTCGTATATATACATAGAGACAGGCCATCTGTCTTTTCGTAGTTATTTATGAAAATTCGCTCATCGATCAGGTTTGTATCCTGAAAGCTCAGACTTTAAGGGGTTTTCTTGGGCAAAAGGGACAGAAGCCGGATACACTGTCGTGCTGTGAACATAGGATCGGAAAATCGAGAATACCCGGATCGATGGGTAAGAAGATCCAGATGAGTCCAGGGTGTGGCAAATAAGGATTATGGCTATCCCAAACTTTCGCAAACTTTGGCCAACTACCCACTACCACGGAGTCCGCTGACACAAGGATTTAGTGGCGTTTTCTTCAGTCTCGATTTTGAAATTTTAAACCCATACATTTTCGCCTCTCCAATTTCATAATTGCAAAACTTCGGCGACCAAATTTTTCATCGAAAAATGTATAATACAAATCAGATAACATGTACAAACTTTGGCCGGTCTACATGCATTATTTACAGCAAGAAATAAAATCAATTTGAATTTTTTGATTAAAATATGAATTGTTAAAAAAAGTTTATAGAAACTGCAAGGTGGAAATTGGAGTTGATCGAAAAAGTCCGCACAGTTTTGTAGATTAAAATTTGTCGAAATTGATTAGAACCGCGATGACTTTATTTGACGGAATTGCTCGCTTTGTTATTTTTTTTTTCCTGTGCACGAGCGACGTCGAGTTGGTCGTCTGGTTTTAGGGGTGATGATATACTGAATGATTAATGAATCTCTCCATTGCATCGTAAAGCTTTGTTCGCATACATTTTATGGTAATACAGGACTTCAAGATATGTCCAATGTATCGGGTCTTATATGATGAGCAAATGTTTTCTTAGCGCGCAAAACAAACAAAGAACACCGTTTCCAATCTGCGCAAGACAAATAAATCTCAATGGCCCATAAATCGCCCATTAATTGTTGTGATCGTTTTTCTAACGTTATATTTAACTTTGAATTTTCGTTTTGAAAACAAATACCCGGGTATAATTCTATAAAAAAATGTTACGACGTTTTTAGATATCACAAAGGAGGTATGAAATATTTGCGGACATCAATCATTCGGACCAATTTAGGTAGACGGGATGTATGACCATTGACGCCTTCAGCGTTAATTAAAGCAAGATAGCCTTTGAAGGTTCAAATAAAAAACAAAAAAATCTTCGGTATCAAAACAAAAATAATAATAAAATCATTTGATTAAAGATTCATAATATATCATTCACGGTTCAAAAGTGCTTATAGCTTATTTACAATATATTCAACAATTTATTATATTAATAAATGGTATAGAATTTACACAACGATTATAATTACACTATCCACAACAATTCCAATTACATATTAATGTAATAATCATTATGATGATACCATACAAATTGTTAACTCTAGATGACATTATATTTTGAATTGACAATTTTTTTCACTGCAAAAATGGGATTTCAGTTACAAGACTAATTATAAACATACAGTGCGATTTTACCATCAATAAATTTATAAATGATGATATTGAAAAATTAAAAAAAATGATACATATTTATAGTTTTGATATTCATTTATTGGAGTGAAAAATTTTGGAATATCATAGTTTGAAAAAAAGTAGTAAAAGTTTGGAATTGCGCCTACTATTCTGGCGTGTGGGTGTAAGTTGGTGTAAGAGCGCTTTCGATATGTACGTGGAGTTGCATATCTGTGATCATGCGGCCGTTGGTAGTTGGCGAAGTGAGTCGAGCTAACCGAGCTGAACCATGGGGTTGGTGGTGTCGGGGGCTGCTAGACCGTCGGTGGCAGTAACGCGATAAACGGATTAACGGCGAACTGGAACCCGAGTCGGTGGGTTTCTGGGTTGAATTCTGGGTGGAGTGGCCTGCAGGGGACTGCGGATGGTAGTTGGAAGCGAGAGGGCGGTGGGGTAGATGGCGTTGAGGTATGAGGCTGGAGCTGGGTCGGGGAATGTCACGGCATCGCACGTTGGCCGACACCAGCGATCCGCCGCGTGGACCCCGCGCCGCCCCGTCGTTCAACCCCGCATCTGCCACCTCACTCCACCCTCATTCGCTGCCCGCATCAAAGCTTCGCTCGGACGAATCCTCCACCACGCCTCCGCCTTCCTTCCGGCCGTTCCTTTTGTCTTTTTTGTTCTTTCCTCTTTTTGTTCTTCCGTTGCTCTTCGCCCCCCGCGGCGCTCTGCGCTTTTTTCCCTTCTTTTCCGGGCCACCTACGCAGCACGTTCTACTATTCGCCAGCCCCCGCGGTTTTCCACATAACGACGCTTACTAATTCCACAAGCGGCGCCGTCGTTTTACGGCCAAACTCTACCTACACCACGCTTTTTAGGTTCATGCGCGAACTGGATTATTCCTTTTTTCTCCTCTCTTTTCTCCCGCGCCTTTTTATTTCCTTTTCTCTCACTCTCTCTTTTTCAATGGCTTTTGTTTTTACCGAATTGTTCCTCTTTTGATAACATTTAATGACTCTTTTTTCCGGCCCCGTCTGTAATTGATAGCTTGTTTGGTTTGCGAAATTCGTGTCTTCATTAGCGAGGGTGCTGCCAGGTGGCTTCTTATAATTGCTCACCGTTTAATCAAAGACGTATACCACTGGGTGTTCTGTTTGCCTGAGTATTTAATACAGTTAGCTATCGTTTGTATATGTGAATTGCCAATTCGGTGTCACATGAGTTTATTAATGAAACCGAAGAATGATGCAAATTCATGTCGATCATATGTTTGCCGATCATAATTGCGGTGCAATGAAAATACAAGTGAAACACGGACTAACCAGAATAATAATAATTTATAATAAATATTATGACTCGAACTAACACAAATTATTATCCATAATTAAAAAGTTGATGATACCCTGAAGTCGGACTTGCAGCCAATTCACGCGTCATCGGTTTATTTTTTGACACAGGTCGATTTGTTTACATTCGAAATTCGACGGGTCACGGAAATTTGTC